>OZ018318.1:200045743-200083243 GCA_963969495.1 Ceratothoa steindachneri | reverse complement strand
AGTTGGGTCCCTAGAAACCTCACGCCCCATGATCGACTTCAACGTTGTCAAAGTCCACAAGGCCAGAGTTGCACAAGCTGCCCTGCGCGGTGCGGATTCGAGCTGCTCAAGCATCCCCCTCTACAGTCCAGATCTGGCCCCTAGCGACTACTTTTTATTCCGCCAGCTCAAGGCTGCACTGCGTGGACGCCGGTTTGGGGACGATGAAGATGTCCAGCTGGCCGTCCAGGAGTGGATTGAACAGCAGTCGAGAGATTTCTGGTTGTCGGGAATTCGAAGCCTCAGGGACAAGTGGCGCAAGTGCATTGAAGTCGAGGGTAGTTATATTGAAAAATAATAAAACACTTTTCCTCATATCTCGTTTCCTTATATCCGAATTGCAAAACTTATTGACCGCCCCTCGTATGTTTGGAATTTCTGCACGCTCCACACGATCGCTAGAGCTTCAAGTTCTATTACTGCGTAGCTCCTTTCGCGTGACGAGAGCTTCCAGCTGTCGTACGCAATGGGATAGCTATTGCCATCCTCTTCATACTGGAGCAAAACGCAACCGATGCCTTCACTACAAGCATCCGTTCGTATTCCAAACGGTTTGCTCGTGTTCGGGAGTCGCAATATGGAAGCTGAGGTTAGTTTTTCCTTCAGCTGATGGAAGTGGGCGGTCGCCTTGGGGTTCCATACGAGGGGGTCCTGGAAATGTTTTTATAGTAGAGCAGTAAGGGGAAAATGGTAAAGCGGCGAAATTCGGAACAAAGCGCCTGTAAAAGGATGTCGACCCGATAAAAAAGCGTAATTGCTTTTTAGTACGTGGAAGGGGCATGTCAGCGATGGTTTTCACCTTTTCCTTCTGAGGTGCCATTTTACTTTCACAAATGTGGAAACCATGGTATTTAATAGTGCCGTAAGAAAAATGGCACTTGCTAGGGCCTATAGTGAGGCCATGTTCACGAAGCCTATTGAGGAGGGAGCGTAGGGAGATTAGATGCTGGTCCCATGTGCGGGTGGCCACCTAAACATCAAAGTAAAAGGAAATGTTACTCAGTCCATCCAGTATCCTGCGTATCATGCGATTAGTTACTACAGGCAGTAACTAAACCAAAAGAAAGACACGTAAACTACATAAGGCCCTTTTCTGTGTGGAAATGCGGTGTATTTCCGGGCATTATCCTTAAGGGGGATTTGATAGTAGGCCTTACACAAGTCTCTCTCTGAAATAAACTTAGTCTCTTCAAATAGATGTAGGCTCTGGTCTATCAAAGGGATAGGCTCAGCATCGAAAACTGCTACGGCGTTTAGCTTTCTAAAGTCTACCCACATGCGAAAAGAATGATCTGGCTTTCTGACCATAACAATCGGGTAGCAATAATTCGAAGTGGAAGGTTCACTGATCCCTAATTTGAGCAAGTTTTCTACCTCGGCGTCAAAACTAGGACGCAAATAACCGGGCAAGGGGTATGGTTTGGATCAAATAGGTTACTGGGTGGTTAGGGCTATATCATGCTAAAAAATATAAAGAACAACCAGGCTTCTCGGAAATTACATCGGGGAATTCAGTCAACAAAAGAGCCAATTGCGTCTTCTGAGGGAGTTCCGGGGCGGAGTTTTCACGGGAACTGGGGAGCGAAGGGAGGTGGTAGTTTTATCAGACTCGACACATACGGTTTGAATTAAATTAAGAGGTTCAGATGGATAAGAGGCTTCTATTAATGCCTCTTCGTCAAAGGAAATTATATTATTAATGAAGGCGCGGCGGTGATAGCACTTAAGCATATTTACATGAAACAATTTGTTCCCTGAGGAGATCTGTATTACGTAATCCATGGTGCCGCGTGCTTCTAGGATTGGAAAGGGGCCTTTCCATTGGGACAAGAGCTTATTTGTCTCCGTGGGTAGGAGGAGCAGCACCTCGTCACCGGGCTTGAATCGCCTTTATTTTGACCTAACGTCAAAATAAGTCCTAGACTTTTCTAAGTTTAGGTCCGTATTTTTGTAATCTATATCGGCGCATTCTTCCAAACCGTTCCTAAGGTGTAACACGTAAGAATACGAGTATTTGGTCTCCTCATCCAGGCGAGGATTGGAAAAAACTTCATTCAATATACAAAAGCTCGAAGGGGGCAAATCCTAAAGTTTTGTGGGGGATTTCTCTGCAGGCAAACAGGGCAACCGGCAGGTATCGATGCCATTCTCGGGGTTGAGCATGGCATAACCTTTTCAAAATATTCTTCAGAGTACCATTTAACTTTACACAGGCGCAGTTAGCAGTGTGTGAAAAGGGGAAGTAAATACGGGCTTGATCATAAGGAGCTTGCCAACGTATTCGATTAGTTCAGAGGTGAACTGTCTACCTCTGTCGGACAAGATCTCCTTTGGGATGCCGACGCGGGCAAAGATAGAAATCAGGGCCTCCGCAAAGGTCACGCTATCTATCTTTTTAAGGGGGACTGCGTCGGGGAATCTCGTAGTAAAACCAACAAGATTAAGGAGGTACAATTGTCCTTCGCGAGACGGAGGGGTAAATTGGGCCAATCAAATCTATGGCCACTCTAAAGAAAGGCTCCGAGAAAATTGGAGTCTTCTGGAGGGGAGCATGTGGTATTCGTCCTTTTGCTTTAGTCTTTTGACAAATGTCAGACGACCCGCAAAACTCGGCAATTTCTTTGTCAGCACTGGGCCATGTGAACATGTGAACGGGGGATACATAACGAGCGAGTTGGGGTTTTATCCTCAGCCGAACTGGAATTTTGTTGTGTTTTTTTTAAAGAGCTCATCTGGTGACTGCCTACTTGTGCATTAGTTGCCGTATTAAAAACTGGTCTAGTACTAGGCTACTTTAAAATAAAATCCAAAAAGATAAAAAACAACCCCCCCACAAAAAAAGGAAAGAGGAAGTGAGCAGTAAGCAAGCTCCTACGTCGGTGTAGGTCCCCCCAGCGCAGGAGCGTGCGACCTATAAGGGAAAAAAACAAAACAAAACAAAGCCCTGCTTAAATAATAGGGAGGAGGCTGGCCTCCCCCAAAAGTCAACAAGTACAACTGTCAAAGTGCACGCACTCGTCCCGAATAAAGGGACAATGGGAAGCGACCCCGCCCATCCCGGTACTGGGACAGGTAACGTGCGCGAAGATCACCCAGACTATGACATTCGACAAAAATGTGCCAAACAGTCTGGGGGACGACGAAGTCCTCACAATAGGGCGCAGGCGAACGCTCCATCAGATAGCGATGCTTCACACAAGTGTGTCCGATTCGGAGACGACAGAAAGCGACCTGAAACCGTTGCGGCATTGGGGAATGGGTCCATGGGAACAGTCGCGGCGCAACGGCACGCAACTTTAAGTTCCTTTCGACCGTCTCCCATCTTCTTTCCCAAGCAATCTGAAGAGCTACCCGTATTCCTGCCATGTAGTCGGTGTGAAGAAGAGCAAAACGTTGGTCCGGTTGCAGAGTCCTCGCGGACTCTTTGGCGCCCTCATCGGCGCGCTCATTCCACGCAATTAATACATGTCCAGGAACCCAGCAGAAGATAATCTCGATAAAACCGTGGTGTCACGGATATCGCGAACCAGGGGATGCGGAAATTCCAATGCTCCGAGAGCACTCAGGGTGCTTTGCGAGTTGCTATAGATCAAAATCCGGTCTCCGAACCGGGCACGTCGCGTGATCTTCCGTGCCGAGTGTCCTATTCACACCAGTTCGGCCGTGAAGACAGACGCAGCACCTGCAGAGCCAACTGACTTCAAACAGAGGGAATACGGCGTGGAAGACGACCCCTTCTTGGGACTGGAAGCCATCCGTATACACTGGCACGGTTCCAGCGTAAAACGAGGTGTGCAACAAAAAGGTCGAACGAAATACTCCCGGCGCTGTACAAGCTTTGGGAGTAGAGAAGCGTGGCGACAAATAGCTAAATGTGGTACTCTCCAGGGTGGCGTCCTTGGCAGAACCAGTTGTGTCACCGGCCCGGAAGCTATACCTAGCTCTCGAAGGAGTTTCCTGGCCCTAAACCCAAAGTGCTTAGGGTATGACTGGCGTCTCCCGGCGGCATAGGCACCGTCGAGATCATCTGCGGATGCATCGATAGCTGTTAACTACTGATGGAGGTGCCACGCTCACGCTCACAGGCGAGTGATACACTGCTCCCGGCGTAGAGCGAGTGGCATATCCCCTGCATCGACCAACAGGCTCTAAATGGGAGAAGTGCGGAAGGCACCGGTCGCAAGGCGAAGGCCAGTGTGGTGTATCGAGTCCACATTCCGTAATAAACGCTCGGCTGCGTATGCATAAAACTCTCATCCGTAATCGAGCTTCGAACGAACAAAGGATCGATAAAAAAGTAGGGCAGTAGCCCTATCAGCGCCCAAAGCGCTGAACGTCACGGAACAGAGAATATCCATGTCGCGGGTACAAGAGACCCTAAGGATGCGAATATGAGTCTCCCAGGTGAGGCGTTGGTCAAATACAATACCGAGGAAACGGTGTGATTCAACCACTTCCAAGCGCACCCCATTAAGAAACAAACCTGGGTTGGAGTGGAGCCGTGGATGGCGGCAGAAGTGCACCACCTTAGTCTTGGCCAAAGAAAACCGAATCCTGTGCGTTTCGGAATAGCGAGAGACGCGGTTCAATGCCTGTTGGAGTCGACGCTCCAGTATTGGCATCTGGGCCGTGCCAAGAGAGATCGAAAGGTCGTCCACGTAGAGCGTAACAAGAACATCTTCCGGCAGCACCGAGGTGATGCCGTTGATGCCTAGGGCAAAGAGTGTGACACTGAGTACACTTTCCTGCGGAACACCCTCAACCTGCTTCTTTGGGCCGGAGAGGGCTCCCATCACCCGTACGCAGAATCGACGATCTCGCAAAAATTAAGATATAAAAATTGGGAGGCGTCACCTCGCCCCCATTGTGTGGAGAGTCTCCATTATACCGTATCGCCCTGCTGTATCATAGGCCTTCTCCAGATCGAAAAACACCGTGGCGTAGTGCTGTCTACGAAGGAAGGCCTCGCAGACGGCATTTTCCATTCGGAGCAGAGCATCCGACGTGGAGTAGAACTTGCGGAAGCCGCACTGTGCAGAAGACAGATGGCCTCCGCTGTCCAGAAAAATAGCTAATCTACCGTCTAATCTCCCCGGTTTGCGAAAGGCGAGCACATCAGTGATTTGCCAGGAATCTGGAAGGATACCCTCCATCCGGGCTCGGCGCCACGCCCGTCCGCACGGCGGGCAGGATGGCAAATCGCCGCGCCCCTTACGGGGCAGCCGAACTGGAGCGAAAAGGGAATCCGTCATTATTGAGGTAGGCGACTTCCCTTTGACCACGGGAAAATTCTCGTTGGTCATTTCTCGCTTTTTCCTACAAGGGCTGGAGGGTGGGGCATTCCTTTTGAGCGCTTGCTTACAAATGTTTCATTTTGAAGGGCTGCAAGTTCTGGGGCATAAGGGGGTTCTAATGACACTGGGGGAGCACTGTCCTTTAGCGCCTGGGCCCCCGTGATGACGGGCTGTGCGACGGAGTTAGGGGAGAGCTGCGGGCTCTGGCCGACCAACACGGCGCAAAACTTAATGGGGGCTGCTATCACTTTGGCCCAACCATTAAAGTTCTTACATTCGAGATAGCAACAGACCACGGGGAACCGATTTGCACGTCCCATGTAGTCATGGACTACTGCTAATTTATCGTGGTCGGGGCTCAGTGGAGGTATCAATTTTTCTGAGACGACGAAGCAAGTACAGCCGGTGTCTCTTACGAGGGTTGACACTCTGCAACCATTAACAGTTCCATTTTCGAACTCAAACCCATCTGGGAAGCTTTTGTTGAACAGGAAATTGACTTGCTGTCCCGGGAGACTGCTTGTTGGAGAAGTTGCTGGCGTTTCAGGGCGAGCGGGCGGATGAGAGAGAGAGAGAGGCACTTATTTGGTGGATTTGCTGATTGGGAGTAGAACGCAATTTGGTTTCATATTTCAATCGCTAATACTATTCCATCCCCTTTGAGTTTTAGTGGTTTTGGTGTCGGTTAAATATCTTAAGCTTTGTTCTTTAATAGCAACAAAATAGCTCATAGGTACTAACAAATACCTTTGGTAGACAGAAACCATTAGTAGCATAAAGCACGGGAATTACATCCACGGTCGGAGCACCTCAGGACAGGCTTACAGAAAGCGCGGTCCCGTGAAACCCGTGAAATTGATATACGCGAAAACCTCATCTTCATCAAATTGGGTGCGGTGCGTCCCGTGAGATATTCATCAACATAGCAGAGATAAAGGTGAGACACAGAGGCTAGCAAAGAATGCAGAAATGACGTGGATAAAACACCCGATTCTAAAGGGGTGAGGTATAGGAGTGCTGTGGATTATCAATCGAACCCAGTTCATTAGTCGTCGGCTCAACGGGAATAGATCGAAGTGACGGAAATATTAATGACCCCACTGCCAGGCCCCCTAAGTCGAAGATTTTTTTTTTAAAGGGTTTTATCACCGATTTTTACACTATCCAATCCTTATTTCAATGAAGATCTAATGTTGACTGGAACACAAAGACTTCAAGTATCTTTGTATCATATATTTTTGGGGGTGGGGGGCGGTCGATATTATCGGGTGAATAATTTCAATGCAAAAAGAAAATGTTAATTTGTGTTTGCGCATAATTAATAGCTCTCTAAAGTTAAAGGATGATAGGGATTTTTCTACTTTTTCCTCATTGTCCTAAACTAGAGGATACATTACAAAAAAAAATTTATACACTTAATTTCCATGAAAATTGCACATAATATGCTATTAAATTTGCCTCTGATAGTGTTTATTTGACGTCTAGAAAAGCAGATGCCACTTTCACTATTTGCAAGGAAATGTCGCTCGAATGGAGGCACAGGATAAAAGAATCGCCAATAAAACTTGATATAAATATCAGAAAATGAGCCAGTCAAAGATCAAGGCAAATCACCTTGCCTCGTTGACTGCTGGGGCAGTCAGTTTGATGGAAATCTTTGTTCGATCTAGTCATTATGTTTATACTCTAACACAACGTGGAACTAGAATTATTCTATCCAGGGCTTTTGACGATGAAAGAACGATTAGAACAATTGCTTACTCTAACCCTTGGCTTCTGCCATATCATGCATGGTTTCTTCAGATAGATATCCAAAAATCTTTTGATTTATTTAATGATTCATTACAGTGCGAAAAGTCCTAACAACTAACAATGTTTAACACCTCCATTTGTGCTTACATCCTCTCCCTCATGTTCAAAGAGAGGATCAGTCCTAGGCCGAATATTCCTTTTGTAAGAACAGGATATATTCATATGGTACGTAACAGTAGAGTATTATGAATAGAAAATATCCGAGACGTTTTGGGAAACCCATAAATAATAAAAGTCAATATATCAGATGAATTGTTTTATAGTTGTAATCCCGCCATTATTTTTCCACTGAATAGCTGCGTCGAATCTTCGTTCGTTCATATTACTTTATAATATCTACCTTTCACATATTTTTATTCACCAAACTTCAGTACCTTCTCCACCCTGTAAACATTCGTGTGAAGAAATCCTCTTTGTTTTGATTTTAACATATAATAGCTTATTAAAACAGTAAAACTTGCCGATTGAATATCTACTACGGCATGTCTAGTGAATAAGGGTATAGATATTAAACAAGATCGTCAGTAGTGACATTGCTGCAGACATCATCCTTCCATTAGACGTCGCTATCACATGAAGTTCTCAAGAGTCTCAGTGTTGTTATCACCAAACTAATCATTGTAGATTCAATTAGTGTCTTTAAATTGATTTTAAGTTGATGGAAATACTACTTCTTAGAATTTACTATTTCTCTTATATAAGTGCCAAACTACTTGACCCAACCTTACTAAGTCCAATAAGAAACACGGAATGTACGAGTACTTAAAACGAAGAAATTAATTCCTGAAAATTAAATATAAATTTTATGAAATCACACAGGGCTCTAAATTGCCTGTCAATGGAACACCTTTGTTGGCGTGGTTAACTCATCGAATTCTTTAAAATAATACACTGGTTCACTACTATAAATTATGAGTTGCTACTTGAATTAGATAACCAACAGGCCCCCTAGAAATAAGTGTTTTTAGCTTGTGCGCAAAAATTTTTCTCTTATAAAATTATTCAGCTATAGAATAATTTACCTTGCGAAAGTCATTAAAAGTAACTGATCAATATTTTTAGGATTATAATTTATATCACTTATAAAACAATATTAATAAGCAATAGTGCGTTTGATAGGCGATTTATATTCTTTTCTCATTCGTTTCCCTCTGATCTTCTCTCTTACCCTGGCTTGTCCTCTTGGATTGGCCTCGTGAGGAACTTAGGGTCTGTGCTGCTTCTCAATTATCTAGTTTTCCCTTCTTTTTGTAAAGAAGCATATTAATAGTGAACCCTAATAAAAATAGGTTTATTTTTAAAAGTATTATCCGAGAATAAGTTTTGTTATAGCTATGGTATAGTCATATTATAGTCGCAGTTTTAGAGAAATTCCAGTAATTTAAAGTTGGAATTACCTTGCGTGGACAGCCCACTAACGAAGGTCACCTTTATGTGGTGGGGTAGATTGTGTGTGTACCGATGATGTGACGAGCCATCCTAGGGTGAGACCAAGTTTCCTACTTCAGTCATCATTGCGGGAGAGGGCTACCCATACTGGGTGGATCGCCAAGAAACTGGCGAGCCATGCTAGAGGGAGCTCCTATTCCACCCAATTTGGGGGAGAGGGCTACCCATACTAGACGGGTCACTCTTTAGAGTCTTCCTGTGTTGGATGATTGAGTGTCCGTGATGGCGATACGTGTGGGTGTGTGCTCATCTTCGGCGCGGACAAACTTTCGCATCACGGGGCCTGCTTTTTAAAACGAGCAGTCTCCCTGCGGACGAGGTACCCCGTCCTCGTCGGCTAGCGCCCTGTCCCCACGCAGACCCAGTAGATGGTGGCTCTTGGCTCACAGGAAATTAACACGCATATGGGTGTAAAAAAATTCTAGTCCTCGGGAGGTGGTCTACCAGGCCCCCCCGAGACATCATCTACTAGCTATTGTGCTGCTGAAATGAGCAGATGGGAGCACCTCCCACTGCTTCAGAAATGCAGAATTGGAAAGTTGTTAGCAGGACACCTGCTGGGTCCTCTACATCATCACAAAACAGAGACACACATATAATGACTGATATCCTACAAAGCCTCACATACAAAGGCAATACACACTATCATGAAGAAGTTTGGTACCGTAACGAGAATCAGAATCATCTATGGGAATAATGATACCACAAACAGATGTTATGTGGTCTTCCTGACAAAGGAGGCCGCTAAGGAAGCCGTTGAACATGCAACCTCGTTACCCATATGTGACAATAACTGCTCTCTCAGAGTCGCAAGATCAAGTAATCTGGAAGAGACAGAGGATAACTGTCTGAACATATTAGAAGAATATTTTGCACAGAAGGCAACAAGGCCACGAAAAGTACGCACTCCATACTGGTTCGTTTCCTATTACAAAGAGGGAAAGGGAAATCTCATCCGAGCCACCAGGCATCTGGAGAGAGAGAGATAGGACTCCTCTCTGAAGGCTATCTAAAAAAGTATAGTAAAAGTGTCCTCATACACACCAAAGATGTCACCCAGGCGAAAATGCTCTCCAACTTCCCATGCCCATCTGATGGCATGTTTGAAACCATTAAACCTCACAAGATCTCTTCGACTTCTCCAAAGAGGAGATAGTTGAGATGTGCCCTGACGATGTGAGCCATGTCGCAAAATGAAGGGGTAAAAAACCCCTGATAATCTTGGTTTTCTTCAGGACTTCGCACCCGACAGGATCAAGATCGCCCTCAATCAATAAGGGTGAAACCTTTCAAAGAAAGACCCCTCCTATGTTACTGGTGCTTCAATTATGGGCATGGGAGGAATCACTGCAAAGATGCACCACGATGCGGCAACTGGTCTGCCCTAGATAACCATGCCACGGACGAATGCAGTAAAGAGGCCTACTGATTCCACTACAGAGAAAATCATACTGTAAACTCCCAGTAATGCAAAACTTATAAATTGGATCAGGACATCATACATCTTGCCAACTCATAGAAAATCAGCCTGGGGAGCGCTAGGAGAGAGCTTATGTTTTGGCAGGGGAATGAGGAAGGAGTAAAGACCTTCTTCACCATGGCTAGCCACCCTGCCAAAGAAACAAAAACCGCTCTCCCAAAACAGAATGTCAGAGTCCCGCCCCCATAAGGTGCATCTGTTGCGGTGGCAGTGAGTAACAGATTTGGTGCTTTAGAAAACGAGGCCGAGTCGACACATGCCAACTCAACTGACTCACCACCAGTCGACTCAGTTGAGGCTCCAGAGCTCAAGCAAAAGAGAGACCTGTCTAAAGAATTCTCACACCAGAAGAGATGTCGCTCCTCTTCCCAGTCCTTGGAATTGGTGGAGGCGCCACCACTGGCTAAAGTCATCTTGGCAGCGGAGGTAGAGGAAACGGAGGCAGTACGTGCTACCTCCAAACTCCAGGACCCACAGCGGACAAAGACGAAGACTCCGACAACATGTCAAGTAACGGCGACGTGGAGAAGCAGGAGAAGCTCTGCTCGGCACCCCATGAGGACGAAGATTTCTTGTCGCGCTCTGAGGAGGTAGAGTCCCCCGGGAATTCCATGAGGACACAGACAAGTGACATGCAGCCACCAGTGGATTCCCCATAGAGGGGACCACTGCGGCTGCACAAAAGACCATCAAGGTCCCTATAAAGAACTGTGGAGAAAAGAGAAAAAGTTTCCAAACCTCTCCCCCCACCACCACCACCTTCCTATCAGGGGCAGGTTAAAAAAAGTTAAGTTCCACTGCAGGAACACCAACGAAAAGAACAAGCCTAGTGGTTCTTAAACCTCCATATAAATAAATATGGCCACGATCCTGCAGTGTAGCATTCGTGGTTTAATAGCAAACTGGAAGGAACTTGCCACCCTTGTGGCAGACTCCTCCCCAGCAGTTATCTGACTTCAAGAGACCATGATGTGGCAGGGAAATTGTCCCTGCACCACGGGTTATGAGGTGCTGCACACCTCTACTCCCGAGGTGGAGGACATCGTGGCGGTGCTTGTTTATACAGCCGTCGTGATGTTCCCATCCAAGAAATAAAATTACTGCCTCCCTTGCAAGCTGTGACAGGACACATCCACATAGGGGCAAACTACACAGTCTGATCTATTTATCTACCAGCAAGTGACGACTTTTTACCCCAACACCTAGCAAACATTGTGGGTCAGCTCCCTCCCTCATTGTTACTGCTCGGAGACTTTAATTATCGTCATTTGTTTCGGGGGGATAGAATCTGCAATAATGGGGACTTCCTCCTCACCTTTATTGATGGGCATGACTTAGTTGTCCTCAACACTAGTGAACTCAGCCATTTTCATACTCAAATGGGCACATTCAGTGCCGTTGACCTTTCGCTCTTCAGCTGAAGTATAACAGCGGTTTTTACGTGGATGGTGGAAAAAGATCTAAGGAGAAGTGACACCTATCCTATAATTCTAAAAACTGTGGTATTCCCTCCCACTACTTGTCTCCCAAAGTGGTCTCTTCCCTGTTCAGATTGACTAAAGTTTGTGGAATCCTGCAACTTCGACAGCCACGCAAAAGACTTTGGTACTGGCGATGGGGCCGTGGAATACATCACATCCCGCCTCAACTTTGCCGCATCAGTGAGCATCCCCCGCACATCTGGGAATTTCTCTATGGGGACCAGGACTGTGCAGCGTCCAGAAGGGCCTCACAGCCCGCCGGGGAGCTACAGATCTCAGCCTAACTCACAAGCCCTTAAGATTACCTTCCAGAGAGCTAGGGCTCACTATTGCTGGACGATGTAGTCGCCTCGACGCTCTTCCTGGCAATCCTATGTGAGTTCTATCTCGCCATCCATGCCAATTTCAAAGATATGGCAAAAGTCCGTAAAATGAAGGAGAATTACGTTCCCCCATTATTTCACTGAATGGAAACACCGTGGCTGCACTTGCTGATGTGACAGGGGCCTTTGACAACTTTTTTGCTTCAGTAGCCTAGTGCGACACTACTTCCCCTTCGGCCATACCACGACTCCGAGAGGAACGAAAGGACATTGACTTCGCATCCAGAGGTGGAGAGTCGTAAAATATGCTCATCACCATACGTGAATTAAGAGAGGCCTTTAAATCTGTAATGGCAGCTCCCCGGGGTACAACGACGTCCCCTATGTAATGCTTCGACATCTTCCGCATGAGGCGATGTCCTTTCTGCTAGGCCTCTACAAACGAATCTGGATGGAGAGAACATTTCCAAGCAGCTTGAGTGTGGCGATGGTCATTCTGATCCAGAAACCGTGAAAATATCACTCGCAGCCTACCAACTTCCGTTCAATCTCACTTACACCGTGCATGTGCAAGCTGCTTGAGAAGATGGCCAATGTCCGACTGATGTGGATTCTGGAACGCAAAAATGTCTTCGCAGACGGCCAGTTTGGGCTCCGCAAGCTTCTTTCCGCTTCAGACGCTCTCCTGACACTGAATTCGTCAATCTGCAGGGCGCTTAGATAGTAGTAGCATCACGTTACAGTTTTATTTGACCTGGAGAAATCTTATTACACTACTTGGAGACACGGCATTCTCCAAAGACTCCACAGAGCTGGCCTAAGGGGGAGATTATCGTGTTTCTTAAAGGCCTTCATGGCCAATAGGAATTGTCCGGGTTCGGACTGGACGAGTCCTTCCTCTCCCCCTACCAATTCAAATGTATAGTTCCACAAAGCAGTGTCTTGGCCGTAACACTATTTATTGTTGCAATCAATGACAGTGGATGTGCTCCCAAATGGAGTGATCAGCAGCTTATATGTGGATGACTTGTCAATATCATTTTCAGGCTCACGGATGTCAACGGCCGAAAGACGGGTCCATCTTGCCATAGAGAAAGTCTGTGAGTTGGCTCCTCTTAGATGTTTCCGCTTCTCGCAGAAAAAGCCCATCGCAGTACATTTCTATAGTATTCTGTGCATATATCCCGAACCAGTTCTGTATCTTTATGGTAAACGGATCTCGTGTACGGATGAGGCTCGGTTTGGGGGGGTTGGTTTTTGAAACCAGACTAACATGGTGTCATCACCTCCGTTCCCTGTAGGTTGATTGCCTTATGGTAATGAACAATCTGAAATTACTGTCAAGCACACCCTGGGGTACATACCACATCATGTTGAGGCTGGACAACGTAATAATATTGCCAAAATTAGAATATGGTTGCTAGCTGTACTTCTCCACTACCCAAGCCCGAATAAAGGCGCTAGATTCTGTCCACTACGGAGGAGTGCATCTCACAACTGGTGCATTCAGGTCGTTTCCCATCCCTAGCATTCTAGTGGATGGAGGTGCAATTCCCTTAGACCTTTTTTGGATTGATCATCTTTTACCCGTTCATCCCCAGCCTCCTCATTCATCCATCAAAGCATTATTTTGTAAATATCTTAAAACAACTTCATCAGGCATAATTCATCTATTCAGTCTCCTTCACTAACTCACCCCATCTCTCGCACATGCATTAATCCATTCATAAATCATTACTCATTCATCTATAGCTTTGCATTACATCTGTAAATACTCACTGTTTTAAATTTACCTTTTTTTAACAACTATTGAATCATAATTGTATATCTTTAGCCATTTTAGAGCTTGACCATCCGTTATCCAGCCATTACTAATTCACTGCCCATAATAAATGCACGAACTACATAAAAAGGTTTAGCTGGTGGCAATAACGAAGTAGATGCGCCAATCAAAACCAATCAATCAATTTGTAGCAGAATGAGGTCGAATAGCGGCCACGTGCCCTTCTGTATCCACGTGGATCCTGAGATCACCGCATGGAGATGTAAAAGCATGACTGAACCTGGGAAAAGAGGCATTCGACGCCGTTATCACACGCCCCAGCAGTATTTGCCTATGGAACAATGTCATCCCCCCCCCTCTCGCGGCTACCTCTCCACAAGCATGCGGGCTTCTCTGCTCCCAAATTGGAATCCGTTGGACATTCCAACGAGCGTTGTCAAGATTCCCCCTTCCCCCGAAGGAGTCGCCGACTTACCACTCAAGATCGCGCGCGCCTCCTCTCGAGGCGCCTATATAATGCTTCGACTGAGTTTAGAGAGAAGCACTGTCACACTTCCACCTACTCCGACAAACGAGCTAAAGGACGCTCTCCCCCTTCCTCCCCAAGCGGCGATTTCGATTCAAGTGAAGGCTAAATCGATCTGTGAACTCTGCCTTAGTCAATCAGCAAGCTTCGACATCAGTGAACTCTGCCATAGCCAATCGGCAAGGACTTGACAAGGATTCAAAACTCCGAAGGCGACAAGTGTTCCCTCGTCTGAAGCAAAACGGTAAACTGATTTCCGTTGCATTCCCCGTACCCCAACTGACCCTTTTCGATAACGAGCACGTAAGGTAATCGTAACCGTTGCCGCTGCAGATTGATCTTGAATCTGGCTTACCCAATTGCTCCATTATTTGTGTGAACGCCCCAGTTTAAAATCCCCCTTTAAATCACCAAACTGAATCTGGCCTCTTTAATCCCTTAACCTACCTGTATCACGTGTAGACCTTTAACCCCGTCTGGACGACCATTTCTTTTAAACCAAAATTTGATGTAAATATAAATATCATTTTGTTGTTAGTAAAGATATATTTTCGTCATTGTCTTTCTTTTGCAACCTCAGCGCGTACCAGGTACCTGTTAATCCTTGGCCAACTTGCACTCTGAAATATTTGTTTAAAAGAACCCCGCAAAGTTAATAATAAACCATCCCCACTGGACTCATAACAATTTTCCCTTTCACTAACGGTCTTCAACCAACTTCGGCCCCAAGCCCCAAAGTACCTACGTATATATAAATATACAGTCTGTCCATTCCATATATACATTACTCCATTATAAAATCTGGTGATCAGGTGTGTCAGGGTCTTTAAAAGGTCTTTGCAGAGATTTTGTAAAGGCAATTCCACGACACAATCAATCTTCCGTGGACACGGAAGTCCCGACCAAATCGTTATCAATGTGGCAGCCTTAATGTCAGTATATGCATGTCATTAAATTAAAACAAAACACATGAATATTGTAATTAAGCTTAGAATATTGTAATTCTAAGCTTAATATTTATATCGATTGAGATAACAGCGTGAAGCATACTTATAGTTGCAACGGTGGCCACGGATGTTTTTTAACCTTAAAAAATTACCAGAATCTACCTTTGTCGATGGATAATTTAAAGCAGGATTAATCCCTGACTAAAATACGAGCCTACACGACCAATTCTGCCGTAAAGTCGGATAACACGACCATATCTCGTCCTCTATCTTTATTAGGGAATGTTCCCTCCTGCGAAAGTGTATTGCCCGTACTGTTTCTGACATGATTTCTATTTGCCTATTATTGCCTTATTATGGACTATTAATTTATGTCAATCCCACATCCGTTATTTGATATCAAAAGATCGAAATTAAGGGCGCACTTATAAAATGTGTCTGTAGTGGAGATTTCATTATAGATACCTCGGCTCGGAACCAATATAAACATATATGAATATAGTTTGATACTAAGTCAAATCATACTTGTGGTCTCTATGATATTAAAAAACTTTTTTCTATCCATCAAATACAAAAATGGAAATGTTTCCTCTGAAAGATTGCTGAAAACGGTTAGAAAATAGTTAGGAATAGTTAGGAAATCCACTGCCTATGAAGTTAATGTATCTAGTTTGATCAAATGCTCGGAGTTGAGTAACCGTAAAATCTTTGAACCTCTGAGACATACGAAAATCATTCCCCAAAAGAAAATTTGTTAAGAGGAAAGACATAAATGATTGTCACTATAATATTTATGAATCCCTTTTCTCAAACGAAGAGCTAGTTATGTAGAGTATGCTATATTTTTTCAGAAAATAAGAGGGATGCTGTTATTTTCCTAATGTAATTGATTTTAATCTTTCCCTTTGGTACGTACTTTTGCAGATTTATATGTGGGAAACATGAGTAAACGATCCAATAAAATTTCCAGTGGGGATTTTTATAGCTTTGGAGGTTTAGAGGTGAAAGAAAACAGGATTTTGCATTGTTTTTTATTATAAAACTGGACAACACTAACTTTATTGTCAAGTTTTTAATCTGATTTAGGACAATTTTCATGTGCTGAATCCCCACATCACATTGTTTTTGCTCAATCAGATCAACTTTTTGATTTATCGCCACATGATTATTTTACGGGTTTTTTTTTAAATGTACGTTTATTTTCTATTTATAGGATGCCAAAATCTTACTTATTTCATTAAATAAGCGAATTCTGTAGAGTTTCCATGCAGCAACTTTTGACTAACTGGTGTTTTTATTTTGCACGTGAATGAAATGGATTCGGCCAGAAGATATTTGCAAAATAAGCTCGATGTATTCTGCCACATTTTCGGCAAATACACCGTTGTTCATAACAGGAATTCAATCACGAGTTTCATAGAGTGTGCTTACTATGCTTATCTTGATATACACTTGGCGAGCAGGATAAAGTTTAGGCGCCATACTTGATATGCAAGACATGCACCACGTATCTGCGTAGTTGGATCAAATACAAGAAAAGTTGTCTGAAGTTTGGAATTCCCTTGACAATGAATGCTACTTCTGCGCTATTAATCTGACTGAAATTAACAGAAAGAACCGGACTAGCCTCAAGTATCCTAATCTTCAATCAGCACTAGTCCTGTGGTACATTGTGATGAAATTCCAGTGCCTGTCTTTCGAGAACTTCCTGACATCATGAACAACTGTTTTTTGACGATGATTCCCCATATCTTTTTTTCCCAAAGGAGCTAAATTATTTAGTTCGCCATCTTAGCTTTTCAAAGTCCGCGGCCAAACCGTTGGCATCCATATTGAAGAAAAAGATTCTCTGACAGTGATCGCATCGCCTTTTAAAGCAACAAACATCAAGATTACCTCCGTTTTTTGTCTGAAGAGAAGGATTTGGTGTACTGTATAGATATTGTGCAGCCTCTGAACAAGCATGGAGTCCCACAGTACTAACCCGAAGATTGGAGACTCAGAGACTGTTCATTGACAGTAAAAAGCGATCGCTGAAATATGTTCTACTGCACAACAGAAACCAATTTGCCTCAGCACCCCTCACTCACTCGAATACACCGAGATATAAGAATAAAGCGGTGAAGAATGTGCTGAAGAAAATTCGTTATGATCAGCATGAGTGGTTTATTTATGTTGACCTGAAGATGGTAAACTTTTTGTTGAAACAACAGTCCGGGCTCACCAAGTTCCCGTGCTTTCTGTACATGTGGGATAATAGGGACCGAGCTCAGCATTGCACAAAGAGGAATAGCCTCTACGGAAGTAATTAGTGCCTTGCAGAGCAATTAACGTGATAAACAACCTCTGGGGTACAGAGACATGGTACTCTTCCACCGCTGCACATCAAGCTCGGCTTGATCATACAATTCACCTTAGCTCTGGGCAAGGATGGTGGCTGCTTCCCTTACATGTGCCATGTTTTTCTAGGATTGTCCATGAAGAAGTTGAAAGCTTGCATCTTTCACGATCGTAAACTCCGTCATCTCATCAGAGATCCACAGTTTGAAAACTTAAGGAATAAGTGAAACTGGAATCGTAGAAGGCTTTTGTTCTTGTCACGAAAAACTTTATTGGCACATGAAGGTCAAGAACTACACATAACTTATCACCCGTATGCTGATTGCTTTCAGAAACCTAGGATTTAACATGGGTTCCTCATGAGCCTCAAAATGCATTAATTATTTTCACAGATAGATCGGTTTCCTAATATGGGATCAATGAGCGACGAACAAGAGTAGAGATTCCATTAGAACACGACAGTGATAGAGAGTAGGTGTCAGGAACGCCGGAGTGCAGTCAGGATGACTGATTACTGTTAAACTCTGAAGAGACACATCCCTACCGCTGAGCATTCTAGAGTTCTAGGAAACGGAAGTGCATGCCCTGATTTCTTTTTTCATTGTGGTAGCCCATCAGGCGACTGCCTGATGCAATACACGCTCAGCTAGGGATGCATAATACTTGCATCCGTAGTCGAGCTTCGAAAGAACAAAGGATCGATAAAAAGAAAGGCAGTAGCCCTATCAACTCTCCAGGCACTGAACGTTACGGAACGAAGAATATCTATGGCTGCGAATATGAGCCTCCCAGGCGAGGTGTCGGTCAAATACAAGACCAAGAAAACGGTGCTAGTCCACTACTTTCCTCCGCACCACATTGAGAAACAAGTAAGGGTCAAGATGGAGGCCTGGATGGCGGCAGAAATACACCATCTTATTTTTGGCCAAGGAAAACCGAAGCCTGTGCACTTCCGCATAGCGAAAGACGCGGTTCAATGCCTGTTGGAGTCGACGCTCCAGAGTTGGCATCTGGGCCGCGCCAAAAGGAATCGAAAGGTCATCGACGTAGAGCGTAGCGAGAACATCTTCCGGCAGCACTGAGGAGATGCCATTGATGCTGAGGGTATGAATTGTGACAATTACCACACATCCCCGCCGTACAGCTTCTTCCTGCTCCATATGGCCGGAGAGGTCTCTCCCCGCCGTATGCGGAATCGACGATCTCGCAAAGACTTAGATATAAAGATTGTGAGTTGTTCCCTCGACCCCATCGTGTGAAGAGTCTCCATGATACCATATCTCAATGCGGTATAATGGGCCTTCTCCATTTTCAGTCGGAGCAGAGCATCCGAGGTAGAGTGAAACTTGCAGAAACCACACTTTGCAGAAAACAGATGGCCTTCACTGTCCGGAAAAAAAGCTAATTTAACATTTACGCTGTTTGCGAAAGTCGAGCACAGTAGCATTTCGCTGGGAATCTTGGAGGACCCCCTCTACCCAGATCCTGTTAAACAAATCTAACATGGCGTACGGGTCATCATCTGCACCAAAGTAAACCTTTCGTTGAGGAGTTCTCCGCCTTTGGAGGTAAAGGACAGTTGGAGGAGGAGCATCCCGGCTAGAGGATTCGGAAAAGCCGTCGCGAAGGATTTCCCCACCGACACGGGGTCCGAGATTGCGTTCCAATTCTCCTGGAGAACAGGAGGGGTGTCCTGAGATAACTTGCCCCGAATCCTTTTGACACGCTTCCACACCTCTGCCAGAGGGGTCTTCCGTTAAGTAAAGACACATATGCCCGACAAGAGGAACTGCGGGCGTGCTTCGACATTTACCGGAATCTAGCCATAGCTCAAAAATATTCAGCGACAGTGAAGTCGTTCGGGAGTCGCTTATAGAGCATGTAGGAATAGCGCTTCTGTTAGAGGGCCGTCTAACACTAGGCTGACTACTACGGGAATAGCCGGCGTGCAAAAGGGCCAGACGTTCTAGGAATAGTAATTTGGCCCGCGGCGATGAGGTTGCCGGAGAAATATTCAACAGCCTCATTTACCGACCTAAACTCATCAACTGAGATCGAGAAATCAGTCATTTCTAAAAATGCGGACCACTGCGCCAAGCACCACCGGAGCGGGGGTCTCGAGCGGCAGCGGCCTGAAAAATTATATTCGCACGTGAAAGTGACCACCCCTCACCCCAAATCAGGCTGTGCATCTGGAGAGCACAGATAGATCGCGGCAGTAAAATGAAGCGGTTCTTGGGCAGTAATACGTAAACTCATCCACATTTAGGACACCCATCACCAGATGGTGGATCAGGTCGGCGAGGACTTGACCCCGGGGATTAATAGAGTAGTCTCCCGTATGGAGGGTCTACCGTTTAAATATCCAAGCAAGAGAAAGAGCCTCAGCAAGTCCCCAGCGTCGAAGTCTGCTTACGGTGAAATGTACGCGAAAATAACAGTACGAGTATATTTCATATCCAGGTGAGGCCGAAAGGAGGTATCTAAAGCAAAAAGAACGGATTCATCATGCCGGGTGTAAATCGCGCATCCTCCTGCCCAGCTCCCATCCTGTGGTGGTGGGGGCACAAAACCCTTATAACTCTAGAGGGTGGGTAGGGGGCACGCACCTTAGCATGGTCTCCTGCAAAAAGATAGCTAACGGGGAACGGGACGAGACAAGCCTCCGCAACTCCTCCCAGTTGGCCCGGATTCCGCGGATATTCCATTGAAGGAATATGCCATCCAGGCCTAGCTCGGAGGAGATGCGGGGGCCCTCTTCGAAGAGAAGACCTACCCTCTCTGGAATGTACGTACGCTTCCCGGAGGCAGAAGTCCGGGTGCTGTTGGCTGGACAAGGGGCTGAATGCGCTGTCGCCTTCGAAGACCTATTAGGGGAGGTTGGGCTCGCTATACGAATCTTTTTCTCCCTCTACCTCGAAACCTTATGTGAGCGGGGCAGATTCGGAGGCAGGGGTCCCTCTTTTTGAGGATCCACCTTCTCCGAGCCACCCAGCCAGCCACTGGTTGTGGGCAAAGGAGCTGAAGCTCCTTTAGTGATGTCCTCCTGTCGAGAGGCAGCCTTAGGAACCCCGGAAGATGGCCTCACGAGCAACTTCATGGGTGTTGCCTCCTGTTAGTCTAGCGACTCGGTGGAGGCTCGCAGCCGTTTAGCATTACGGTTTATCTGGGGCTGGGTGTGAACCTTTTGTGTTGCCAACTTTACCAGGGGGGCGCCCTGGGTGGAAGGAACCCGAAGAAGGGTTTCGAATGGGCCCGGAAACAACCGTGTTCGTAGGACTGGATGCGCCAGGAGCAGAGGGTGTCTTTCTTATTATTGAAGCATAGGATGCACCATGCAGCGCCGGGCGCGTCAGGACCAAGTCCTTAGCTCTGAAAAGTTTAATTTGGGATAAACAGGACGTTTACTAAAATATCCTCTCTCTAAACAAAAAAGAAAGCCAAATTATGAGAGGACTAACTCCATTCCTATTAATCACTATTCAAACACTAACCACAATCTACATAAGCTGGTATATAAATGTTCTACAACTCGCTCAAGAAAATTAGTCTAATCAATATAATTAAAGTAATCCAAAATTTTATGACCTCTACAGCCAAGCAATTTTCTTCATAACCCGCACGTCGTTTGAATTTTTAAAGTTTCAAAATATTACCTTTTGTACTTGCCTCCTTTACTCCTATTATCATGTTCATTTTATTGTTAATTTTAAATCGTATTTTAAACATTACAGTTACGAGTATATTTCAACCAATAACTTATCTATTACTTACACTTGTCTAGGTCAGGTTGCATTGACAGAGGTTGTAAGGTGTAACATTGGCAACCATTCTGCAGCTTATATCTGGAAGAATTCGTGTCATCCCGATCTCAATATCTTAGGACAAGCTGCGGTTATATATCTTTCACACATTTTCACTTCATCTATCTTCGTTAGTTTCTTTACGGATCTCTCCTTGCAAAGTTTTGCAGGAAATGTCCTTGCTGTTTTTTGCTCTATTTTTTTTTACGAATAGTTATAAGGATGCTTATATAAAAAGAAGCATCGGAGTCTAAGATACATTCTAGTGTGAAAAAGGAGATACAAACTGCATATATTCTCACCAATGGTCAACATTAGTAAAACATTTCTGAAAGACTATTTCGCTTCGTATTTTGTGTAGAATGATCCGATGTCCGATAAAAATTAATATCGAAAACGAAATAAAGTTATTCCTTAAAGAAATAAGCAGCTCAAAATCCAGTGAAACCTTGTCGCCAAATTGCAGATAAACAAAATATATCATGGAAACCAAATTGAACTTACCACGAAAATCATCCAAGACGATTTAAACAACTCATTAGAAAGAAACAGATGACATCAGAAACTATTATGCCACCAGTGTTAAAGAACTAATCAGAGAGAGTCGGATGGAGCAATCATCCAATATTCGGTACTCGAAACAGAATAGTTAAACGAAGAAAAGAATAAAATGTATTTGAATAACACCTTAACAACCGACATAAAATAAATGTCACTAAGACCAGACGAGGCGGACTGGCCAAACGGACAGAAGCGACAGACTTAAGTACTTCAAAACATGAAACCTAAAAATATTACTTTATTTTTCGTTAATGTAGGATTCAATCTTTGGCCTGTACGACGACTTGTATGCTACTTCCAATGCGATCCTAAATAATTAAATTTGCTTAAAACTCTCATTTTTAAGCACTCCACATGACATGCTCAGTAGCAAGGGCTAACCTAACCACTTTATTTATTTTACTCAAGAGTGGTTTCGTAGCAGGAGAGTGTGCTATGAGTTTCGCCTCTTTGATGCGATGTGAGATAATCTGGCGAGACATTCATGTTCATGTTATCGACAATTCGACTTGCAAATCGGTAATTCATCAACATGCGTTCCATCTATCGATTTTTGCTCGATTTTGGGAGGTCGACCAGTATTCTTCGTCGAATCGCAGGAATGGGTGCCCTCCTGGAGCTTTATTATGCGTAAAATTACAATTAGGAGTGATTGAAATACTTTGAAATCTCAAACTGTATCATTACTTCACTTTCCCACTGGACAACTTCCTTCCTGAAGGATTTGCCGACCTTAATTCGTCTCCCCATCCTAATAAATCAGTAATTCCTTCAGTAGCAGCCTATAATAGACCAGACAGTGTTGCCATACATACATTACGAATTTTTACGTGTAAACTGAAAGTTATATAAAGTTCTCTGTTTTGGGATCCATCCTTCCTTCAAATATACATTACTTTCCTTATAACTTTTTTTAGCCGCTGTTCAATGATGAAAATTGAACACTAGAAAAGACTAATTACAAGGTAGATTCGGTATAATTTTCAAGAAAATTTAGATTCGGGTATTTTGTTAAATCTAGTTTTGGACGGTACTGCATATGTAAATATGCACATATGATCGGCAACTTATGAAGGCTCTGGTGGCATTTTCATTACCAGGAATTCCCTATGTTCCTATATCTATGTGGAAAACTACCTCATTGGAAATTTAGCTCAAGATTCCTCGACAAGAATCCGTCTCGGTATGACCAAACGGGCTAAGTTTTCCTTTTCTGCATAGCTGCGGTCGCAAACTATCTCACTCAAGCAAGAGATATACAGGGTGTCCACAAAGTCTGGGTACATAATGGATAAATACATACCTTTAGAACAAAACAATTTTATTTAATTATAATGTAAATAAATTAGATTTTCAATATGATTTCCATTATTTGCAATGCATAATTCGATGCGCCTTGCTAAATTCTGGTGAACTCGATTGAATAGGTGTACATTGCCGTCGATTTCAGCACACTGACTGATAATGCGTTTTCTCAAGTGGTTTAGATTTGCAATCTTCATTGAGTAAACTTTCTCTTTTAACATACCCCAGAAAAAGAAATCAAGGGGAGAAAGGTCTGGTGAACGAGGCGACCACTCCACATGACCTCTTCTTCTAATCCAGTGAGGAAAAGTGCCATTCAGCCAATCTCTAACATTTGTAACAAAATGGGCAGGGGCTCCACCCTGCTGAAACCAGTCCAGAAGTCCTTCGCCTAGGCGCTCAATTTGAGGCATTAATTTGTCTTTCAACATGTTCAGATAAGTCTCACCGGTTACATGTTCATCAAAGAAGAAGGGTCCTAGCACATGAGCTTTCCACAAACCAGACCACACCATCACCTTTTGGCAGCCTTTCTGTTTGGATGGATCCATCCAATGTGGATTGTCTTGAGACCAGTATCGAAGATTCTGTCTGTTGACTTCACCATTAACATAAAACAAAGATTCATCACTGAACAACAAAAGGTCTTTAGTAAAATTGATATTTTCATCCAATTTATCTGAAAACCATTCGCACATCTGCATTCGACTATCGGGGTCGTCTTCATTTAAGGGATGCAATATATGTAATTTGTACGGATGGAACTTCTGCTCTACCAGGATTTTGTGGATAGTTGACCTTGGAACACCCAACTCCATGGATGTCCAACGAAGTGATTTCTTTGGGCTAGCAGCAATCTTGGCCATGACAACCTCTTTCGTTTCGTCTGAAGTCTTTGGTCGCCCGGAACGGGGTTTGTGCAAGACACTGCCTGTTTCTTTAAACTTCGTGACCAATTTCCCGACGGCAGTAAAATAAATAGGTTGCCGATCAGGGTGTCGAAGGTTAAATTCATCAGGGATTTTGCCATAAGACCATCCTTCTCGTCCACTTAAGAGTACCAACTCGATTCTTTCTTCTTTAGACAGAGCCATCATTCGATCTGGGGAGGAAAAATAACATAAATAAATAAAATATTAAAATTCCTATGTACCCAGACTTTGTGGACACCCTGTATATATATATATATATATATATATATATATATATATATATATATATAAAGAAGTAGGAGCAAATGCAAGTTCTGCGGGTGATAACAACCACCACACTAGTCTTATTCTAATGTCCCTTTCTCTTACCTCTAAAAAAAACTCGTTTCTTGTCTCATTGCTCATTCGCGTCCAATTTCTCTTTATTGTACTATATATATATATATATATATATATATATATATAGCAAATAATCATGGGGCAGGTATGAAAAAGTGTAAAATATGATTGAAACTCATTTATTTCATACTTAACATAATGCAAATAAACATATTGGTATTTTTGCGTATATTCTATCAAGAATTAACATTTGATATGTCCTACTTTTGCTTTTATAACCGCTTTAATGCGTTTTTGCATATTGTGCATAAGTGGTTGGAGCAACCTTCCGCCATTCAATGTGTGATGCTAACGTTTATTCCTATTTTTTTAAGTGATTATCTTATTGTTAACTTTCAAGTGGTAATTCTTTGCTAAAAATGTCTCCGAAGAAACAGATTCCTGAAGTTATTGTATTGTCCGGAGAAGGATTATTCCAAGTCAAAATTGCAAGAAAATTGAAATGCTCGTCAAACGGTGTCCGAACAACCATTAAAAGGTAAAATGAGACCAGTTCTTTCAAAAATAGTGATGGTCAAGGTCACAAAAGGTGCATAACTCGGAGGAAAGAGAGGTTGCTGAAAAGGACATCTCTGGCCGATATGAAAAAAACTTCTGATGTAGCTGCTGAGTTTCGGGCAGCAACAAAGAGATATCAAGACGCACAGTCAGATGAGTTATTAGAAGCCTGGCTTAAAGGATGTATGGCTAGAAAGAAACCGTGGGTGTCTCAGGGGAACAAAAAGAAGCGATTATCTGGGCAAAAGAGCATGAAGTTTGGACTGACGATTATTGGGCTAAAGTTGTTTGGTCTAATGAAAACAACTTTGAGGTAGTTTTTCCACATTAGTTTCTAACAATTTATTACGCTTGTACACACATTTATTGGATATCAGTAAAATTTGTATTTCTCCTCAGATATTTGGAACCCCTGGTGCCGTTATGTCCGTCGAGGAGTTGGGGAAGCTTATGATCCGAGATGGGTTGTCCAAACGATCAAATTTGGAGGTGGCAGTGTTATGGTTTGGGGCTGCATGGCGTCTTCAGGTCCAGGATTGTTGTTCACTTGTGAAGGCAGAATGAATTCCAACACTTACACCATCATGTTGAACCAGGTTTATCAACCTTCCTTATGTCAAATTGTTAATGATGACATACCAGATGGTGTAATCTTTCAACAAGACAATGCTCCATGCCACAAATCTACTCTCAAAGGGGTGGTTTGAAAAGAAAGGGGGGCGTTTGGAAGGAGGCCATTTTTTTATGCAGGATTCATTGAAGTCGACAGCAACGGCCGCATTGTTTACTTTTGGCTGCAGCTTTCTTATAGCTTTGACTAAATTCTTAACAGATGGCTCTAGACGAGGAAAATTGCTCGGAAGAGGAATAAGTTTATTTGCCTAGACGTCTTTCAACCTAACAGTAGGTCATCTTCGGAGTAGAATAATTATATTATGATATATTTAGAGACAGAAATACAATTGCTTTTGTTGCAAATATTTAAAATTGAATACATATATGTAAAAAAAAATAAATGGTAATAGTGGTGGAAGGTTTTGTTAAATTAGCGGAGAAGAGTAAGATATGAGTATGAGTAAAAAATAAAGGGGTTTCCCAAGGAATTGTCAGGGGATCATATTGTTTTAAACTAAACGTTAATTATTTTTATCTTTGATATTATACATTTATTGGGCTTGTTTTGGGATAAAAACATATTACTAATTTTTAGAATATGTTGTTGACATTATTAACATTATCGAATTTTAATATAACCATTGACCATTTTTGGTCGCATTCAATTACTATAGCATTTACATATTTCCAATTTGTGTTATTCGTTATTTTTTTTAGTCATGTCTGGTTATTTATTGTAAACATATTTTAATCACTTTAGTGTCATTATTTATTCACTTTTTTTAATATTATTTACTTTTCTCACTTTAGATTATTTATCAATGATTTGTTTTAATCATTATTTATTTTAGTCACTTTTTTAATCACTATATTATCGTTATTTATTCGCTTTTCTACTTTATTTATTCACTTTTCGTTATTATCCAATAACTTGTTTTAACCACTAATTTAGTCACTTTATTATCGCTATTTATTCAGTTATTATCGTTATTCACTTTCCGTTATTATTATTTATTTTTCGCCCTAATCACTTTATCTTTATTTATTCACTTTTTGCTATTTACTACACTTTTTCGAACTTTAGACTATTACTCAATGTCCGATGTTTTTTGGTCACTTTTTATCTTCTTGTAGGTGGACATTTTGACGGTGTGAATGCACGAGTCCGGGATGAACATGGCGCGTTCCATCAGTAGTCCTCCTATTTCCTTCGGCGAACAAGGTCCTTCGTAGGTCCACTTGTAGTCGCCACGGTAGATGCCTTCGACCAGTTTTTCTACGTTTCCCTTTGCGGGTCTGCTTACAAAAGCACCGAAGACTCTGAGATTTACGTCCTGGGCGTCGAAGAAGAAGCCCCGCAGTAGGGTATTCCTTTTCTCCGCGAGGGGTACTCCAGGATAGTCTAGGATTTCGTCTTCATCTTCTTCTGAGCTTTTTACCATTTATTTACTCTCTTCCTTCTCGGTTTCTTGTCTCACTTCCGTCTTCTTCTTTTTTCTTTGACGTTTTTTTTCGAGCTCTTTTCCGAATCTTCTTCCTCTGTGTGTTTTTGTTGCTTTTTTGATCCTTCATCTTCTTTGTTTGAGTCCTTTTGTTTTTCGTCGACAAACTGGATATTTAGTATTTTCTGCGACGCGGGGTTGGGCGGGAACCAGAGCTTTTTCTTAACCCCGTTCTTTTGTAGGAGACGATTTAATTCATCCGAAAAAGTGCCGGGGTCGGTTAGATTCGCCAGGTGAGCAACAATGACCATAGTCATTATTTCTTTGCTTTCATCTGGCATCACTAGCTTCGGGGCTGCGGTTCCACTGATGGTCGCTGTAGCTGTCGCCGCCGATTCGACGTAGGTCTTTTTTTGCCTCCTTTTGTTGCTTTATTACTTCCCGTTTTGTTCTGGGAGCTTCTTTGCGGACAGAAGATCTCATGGCCAAGGCCCTGTGGCTCCCTCCGCAGTTCAATCTTGGTTTTTCCGACGTACACTCTTTCTATCCGTGACCAATTTTTGAGCATACGGAGCAAGTGACGTCAGGCGCCGTACATTCTTTCGTGGTGTGTTTTTCCACGGCAAGGCAACGGAAGCAGCTTTCCAGACTGATGAATTCCTCAGCTTTGACCTGCTCAGGGACTATTCGAGGTAGAACCCAAGAAGTTCCTCCTTCATGGCCCTCTGAGCAATCTCGACTTTCCCGAAGATTATTTTGACAATATTTTTCCCGAATTTTCAACCTTGGGAATCTTCGCCCATTTTTGGTGCTTGATATCTTCGCAACAATTGTCAGTGAAGAATAGGTCGAGCCTCCTTAGGATTATTGTTCTTCTTACAAGGATTTCTTAGCGGACGGAAGCTTCAAGCCCAATATTTCGAAGGGTCTCTCTAGCTTCTTCTGACACTTTTTTCTCAATGTCATCATCAGTCCAAAATAGCGAGGCGTATCCGTGGGGAGTCTCAATAAGCCTGATGAGGGCTATATTTAACGCTCCAAAAATTGTTTCGACGACCGTAATTGGAGGTCGTTTTGTTTCTCCCCGGATGGTACGGAGGGACGGCCGCTTAAGCTCAAGATTGGGCGGCCCCATGCCCCCATTCGGGCAGCGTTGCCCCTCTTTCTTCTTGTGTATGTGTGCTTCTTTCTTCGTGAAAAATTCTCTTCTTCCGAAAAGCGATATTAGGGTGGATATCTGTCTGGTGAGGGCGTTTTAGAGTCTTTCCTTAACGTTTCCTCCTTTGCCACGACCAGGCATGATGAATGGTGAATCTACTTATCAAATGTCCAAATGGTGAACTTTGACTTGTTGTAAGAGTAGGTGTGGGTAGGGGATAGAGACAGGGTGTGTGGACAAATAGCGGAAAATAGACCAGTGGTGAAAGAGAAAGAAGTGTGGAAGGGTGCAAAGAGATGCTAGAGCCTGGTGATCAGGCCTATCGCTTTTAAATATTTTTGGTTTGGTATTTCCTTTGTTGTCTTTGAGTTAGTTTATATATATATATATATATATATATATATATATATATATATATATATATATATATATATATATATATATATATAGATATATATATATATATATATATATAGATATATATATATATATATATATAGATATATATATATATATATATAGATATATATATAGATATATATAGATATATATAGATATATATAGATATATATATATATATATATATATATATATATATATATATATATATATATATATAAATATATATATAAATGTATATAAATGTATATATAAATATATATATAAATATATATATATATATTATATATATATATATAATTATATATATAATTATATATATAATTATATATATATATATATATATATATATATATATATATATATATATATATATATATATATATATATTATATATATATATATATATATATTATATATATATATATATATTATATAATATATATATATATATATATATATATATATATATATATATATATATAAAATATGGCGTTCAAGCTATTTGTCGTCAAAAAACAATGTCCTTAGATATGATATGCGCATTTGATGTTGTAGTAATAATTACTTTATTAATTACTTTAGTGTTGTGCTTAGTGTCTTTGTTTTTTTCGTATATCTTGTAGTGAGTGTAATTCGTGTTTTTTGTCTTTTCGTGGATGTCTTCTTCGGTAAATTTTGGCCTTCATCGGTAGATTTGGGTCTTCATCGGTTAAATTGGTAGAAATCGGTGAGTTTTTACAGTTGGATAAGCTTTTTCTTAGTCGGATTTTTCATTGGTTTAGTGTAAAAAAAATTTCTATTATCATGTGTAGAACGGCTTTCTCCGCCAGCTAAAACCGCGGTGGAGCTCGGAAATTTGGCGCGACTTATTCCTCTTCTGTTCTGGTCAACCATTTGGACGATATCATCGTCTAATTTACGATTAATCATTTCCTGCATATTCATTGTTCGTTCTTCTATGCCAATGTTAATGGGACTTAACCCCGCCTCCCAGTGCAACTTTTCCTAGCGTCTTCTTTCTCGCCTGAGTGTACCTGTAATTAGGTACACACATTTGTTCTGCACCACTTGTAGTTTCTTATTTTGTGTCTTCGAGACACACGAGAGGGCGGAAGCTGGGTATAGCAGCGTCGATCTTATAAGTGCATTGATCTTTTCCTTATTGCTTTGAGGAAGATTTCTGAACCTGTATATAGTTTTGACTGCAGAAGTGGCCTTGGTGATTCTTTCTTGGACGTGCTACTTGTACCCGGATGAGGTAATCTTCATTCCGAGTACATTGCACTCCGTGGTGTAAGGATAACGTCTATACTCCACCCTGACGTCGTAAAATAGTCTCCTGCCTATGGGGACTACTTTGAACTTTTCCTGGTTGGTGCGGATCTTCCACCGGGCCTCGTAGGTGTTAAGATTTTCAATTTCTGCTGCTGTTATTCGAGCTTGCCAAGGTGCATTCCTCCATGGACAAGTGATTATCTGGGTGAAATAATCGGCGAATTGAATGTTGAGGTAAGTGGGGTTTACCGGAGCTGGGCCCACAGTGAGCGGAAACCTTGGTCCGTCCGTGCACCCTCAACTGATATACGCCGCTCTCTCCATGACATAGTCACAGAGAGTTCTTTCTAAGTTTTCACTTAGGCCCAGTCGTAAGATCTTGTACTGCATGTCCCGTTGCCAGACCTTATTAATGTCCACATAAATCCTTTCCCGTTTTGCTTGAGCTAGCTTTTACGTGATGACATTAATCGCCATTTCCTAACTTCGCTTCCTCCTAAACTCGAATTGATGTGGCTTGAAGAGGGAGTTCTCCAGGTGAGACACCAGTCTTCTGTTGAGGATCCTCTCGAAGAGCTTCCCGCCAAATTATAGAAGTGAAATTGGCCGGTAGCTCTCCTTCTACATTGGGTCCTTTCCGTGCTTAGGCAAGAAAATCATCTTAGCTGTTTTATAAGCATCTGGAAAGTATTTCGTGACCAGACAGGCGTTATATATTTTTCTCATCCCTTCGATGACATTGGCTGGTGCCTTTTCAAATTTAGCTTTGTAAGACCCGATTGTCCTGGGGCTTTTTGTCGGAATGAGCGGAGCGCGCCGACTAGTTCTTCTTCGGTAATCTCGGCGTCTCCGTCACGCTGTCTATCCACCTGGTGGTGAGGGTGCGTCTTGTGTATTTGTTCGTTAAGCTCGTCAATGATGTTGCTTTCAAACTCTAGGTCATAGTCTTCGATTCCTTCCTCAGTTATACTGAAGATATTTTCTCAATAACTTCGGAATAGCTCTTCAATTCTTCCTTCTTCCGTTTCGATGTTTCTATCTTCCTTTTGTAGCTCGATCTTCTGCTTCTTCTTCCCAGTCGATCCTTTGAGATTTCTGATCTTTTTCCAAAAATATTTGGGAGTTGCTTCGTGATTAAGGCTATCGATCGCATTATACCATCGTCTCCATTGTTGTTCGAGGATCAACTGGTTCAGTTTTTCTTTAACTTCTTTACTTCGCTGTATTGAGTGAACTGACGCATTCCTGGTGTTGATTTCATACAATAACTTCAGCTCACGGTATAAATCCTTCATGTATTTGGTCCATCTGTAGGTAGAGATGGTCCTATACTCGGATTTAGGATACAAACCCTATCTGTGCTGATGAGATGGTTATTGAGGTCGTCGAGTGCCTCGTCGATCTCCTCAAGAATGGCCTCGTCCAAGTTGGGCGGATCGCAGGCCTCGAGAAGGCGCGCGTACCGTGTCCACTTTGCTCTTTTGAAGTTATTTCTGACTACAGCTGGAACTTTTATAGGGTTCCTGTTGCAGATTCTGGCGGCGATTCATTGGAAGGATAGTCTCTGGTTGGAGTTGTGTATTGATTGAAGGTCTGCGGTGGGAGATCATAACTGACTCGGCCATTCGGAGTCTTCGGCGGTCAGGATCACGGAAGATGATGGAGGTGTTTTGAGTGAGCGTTTCTCTTCTAATTGACGTATGATGCGTTACGGCATGTTGCTTGATAGCCACGTCCTGGAGGTACATCGTCAACCTGCGCGAAAAGGTTGTAGAACTCATCCCTATGTATTTAGAGTTGCGGTGAACGCAGTCACCGACATTTCACGAGTATTTATACAATAGGTTGGCCTCACGGTGAGACAACTGTTCTTCATGACAAGGGATCGTGTTTTTCTGGTCTTGTAATATATGACCAAGTTTATTTTATGTTGGGGTTGGCTGGGAAAACGTTGCGGTGTATAATGGCTTTGAGAATCTTCTAGTCTTCCTTGTAGCCTGTGTTCATTGTTGCATGGCAGTATATGTCTATTGATGTGAGGTTTTCTGATCTGTCCGTCGGAAGGAAGGTAGAGTTTATCTTCCGTTTAACGATTGAGCCGAATATGGTTTGTGAATAGCAATTGTTCACAAAGAGCTGGTTCACTCGCTCAAGCTCAGCATCAATCGTTACCCAATTGGAGGAGTGCGAGAATGTCTGTTCACGAGGGCGCTAATCACCGACCTCTTATACCAATCGGGGAACTCTGAGGAACCACTCATGCAAAAACCTAAATTTGTACTCTTGATGAATACTTCTGTCACGAAGCGCTCTTGAAAAGAACCAACGAGAACATCAAAGAATGGGAGTGCAGACTGCTCTTCGTTCCCTTGAGTGAAGTTGAGTGATGAGTTATCTTTGAAGTTCTAGATAAGCGTAGGTATACATTTGGGGTTCTCCATGTTCAGGCAAATATCTTCAGTATATCGGACGTAGATAGGAGGTTAGAGGGTGAAGTTATTTTCGAAAATGGCATTTTCTACGGACCCCATGTAGAAATTGGCAGATGGAACGCCAAGTGGGGAACCCATAGGTACACCGTCGATCTGGACGTACATACACCCGTCGGGTCCCAAAAATGAAGCAATGGAGTCTCCTTGGTGCACGCCAGTAGTATTTGCCGTAGGGTTGGTTCTTGGATGGTTGTATGGGGATACGTGTTATGTCTTCGGTGTGATTAATTTTTCTGCAGATAAGGTTTATAGTTTCGTCTACTGGCACGTTGGTAAACAGCGATTCGACATCCATTGGTGTCATGTGGCCAGCTGGTTTGGAAACCAGCTGGTGCATGTATATATGTATATATATATATATATATATATATATATATATATATATATATGTATATATATATATATATATATATATATATATATATATTGTGATAGAACGGTCTGAGGCCGCTTAAATTCAGTTGCTATCACATGTTTGTTAGAACACATGGCTACCCACGTGCATCTGGGATGAGAAAGCAGGGCGCGCTATCGCCACCTGAGTGAATATTTAACCAAGGAGGTTCATCGCTCCCCCCCCTCGTTTCGCCCCATACCTCAATCTCGCCAGATTGAGTTAGGCTTATGGGCAGATAAGGTATGTTCTAAGGTGCGGCTGGGGCAGTCCCTCGAAGCCCCCACTCCAGTGTCCCCTACGCCAAGGGGATGGATTCGACTATTTATGTGAAATCTTCCCGATGGAATCAGATCAGATCAGATCCAGATTATCTTCGCGAGACATCCCGCTGATCCGGTCTCACCTTGTGCACCAGGGGCCTTCTACCTCGAGATCCACCATTATTGTCCAGAAGAGGACAATATCTCTTGAGTGCCAAGGTTCGAGTCTTCAAGTCTCCAAGTCCACACGGCCCTCCCCTGTTGTTCAGAAAGAAAACAACGTTAGAACAGCCATTGTTCTTTGAGCCCGTTGACAAGAGACGGTTCTCACTCCCCCCCCCCCTGTTGTTCAGAAAGAGAACAACGTTAGAACAGCCATTGTTCTTTGAGCCCGTAGGCAAGAGACGGTTCTCACCCCCCCCCTGTTGTTCAGAAGAGAACAACGTTTAAACAGCCATTGTTCTTCAAGCTCGTTCGTCAAGAAACGGTTCTCATTCCCATAACGTCACGTCAGGATAATTTATTTCCCCCCCTTCGGCTGGAACTCGCCAGCGGACCGAAGAGTCCTTCGCGTTGCCTTCCTCTGCACAACAACTTGTAATTACGTAAGCTGACCATTACCTTTAATTATCTAACCTTTCGTCAACCCTACCCTGTGCTTTAAATGGTTTAGCGAACCATTCCACCCCCTTTAATTTTTATTTGTTTACCTTTTTGAATCTCCCCAAATCTTAATCCTTGGATTAGTCAGATATTCCCACGACCCTTTCCATTCTCCGTTTATGTAAACCTTTACCGTTTTGTGTGTTGTTGATAGTTTAATTAATAAAACTATTTTATTAATGATAGCCATATTATCCTTGAGCCCAGTTCCACTTCTGAAGCATATTGAAGATAAATAACCTCGGTCAATCAGATTTACCACGTACTCGAAATATAAGAATAATTCCCTCAACGAATAGTTATATATGGTATATCGTCGAGAGTCTATTTTACAACATATATATATATATATATATATATATATATATATATATATATATATATATATATATATATATATATATATATATATATATATATATATATATATATATATATATATATATATATGAGAGAGAAAGAGAGGAAATACCGCACAAATTAAATTACCTATTTCGAAAAACATGCCAGTAAATTTAATATGTACATATTTATAAGTTACTAAATGTGAACCAACATTTGGGGTATCAAATTGTACAAAAAATGTGCCTTTCGAGCGAGTGAATTCCTAAGGCAACCCTTTCTTATTTCACAGGCGAGTTTTATCATTCATCTTGCATTCATTTTCTTTCTTGCCTACCAAGGGGGGGGAGGGACTGAATAGGGTAGCTTTCATCTCATTCCATCTCAGCAAAATGACCTTCAAAGATAAATCGATCTATTAATTATAATTGATAATAGACTTTCATGCCTTGGCCGCTTAGGTACAAAAGTGTTTCTGAATGAAGCCATATGGGCTAAGTAATAATTAAATAAGAGGAGGAAAATGAAGTGAAACGAGATAATAAATTAACGAATAGTTGAAAATTAATTTCAAAAGTTAGGGGAAGAAATTGGAAAACAGAAGACTAGGGAGGATGTAGTGTTGTGGGGTAAGTGGGAGCAGAAGATAGTAGGATGTAATTTTATGGATGGACTCAGGTATAGAATATAAGGGAAATCGTGTTATGGGTGTAAAATGTTACAGAAGACAGGAGAATGTAGTGTTATGGGTAGAAACATTTACAGAAGACGGGAGGATGTAGTCTTAGGGGTGGGAAACAGGTATAAAAGATCGTAGAATATAGTTTCATGAGGGAAAATGTCTACAGAAGAGTGAAAGAGTCTTATAGGTGGAATGTGATACAGAAGAATGGAAGATGTATTGTTATAGATAGAAAAAAGAACAGAAAATGTAGAACGTAATATCTGCAGGGTAAGTTGGAACAAAAGAATGTAATGTTATGATGGGTAGAAGCAAGTATAAAAGATAGGTTAATAGTGTTATGAGTGGAAATAGGTACAAAACACATGATAATGTAGTGTTTGCGGTGAAAACAACTACAAGAGACGGGTAGGTAATACCCGAGATTGAAGGATGAAATGTTATGGGTGAAAAGGGGGTTCTAAAGATTTTAAGATGTAGCATAATATTGGCAGATATCCATCCCCACTTTGGAAGGGGGGGCTGACAAGACGGGTTTGGTTTCTGCATTCGGCGTTCGGTCTCCGGGACCGGGTTCGAACCAAGAAGTGGAGGAGGGAGTACGGGATATAGACCTACCAGAATATGTCCTGCACGGTCCTCATAGGTTAACCCTTATGCGGGGATGTCTGGAGCCCATCTATAAAGAGCCCACCCTCGACCGATAGAGGTGGTTCACCTATATCGCTTTTAGCGCCACCATCTGGTAGCTCTACCTCTTCTAAAGAGGTGTTCCCTTCACCCTGTTCCCTCAGACCACACGAGTCCCCAAAAGAGTAATAAGGAGAAGAGGGACCTACTCCCCCAAATGGTTGACCCTTGACAACCAAGTTGTTCCCCATATTGGGTCCCTTTCTTGGGGGAAGAGAAGTAGGTAGATTCCCTTCCTTGTTTTCTAAAGAATAAAGGCAAGAAGAAGAAATCTAAGCGTAGGGATTCGAGTGGCAGTTCACCCCTCACGGTGTGCTCTGCCACTCGACTAAGGATCCATAAGATGACGTAAGTATGCCGAGCAACCAGAACTTCTGTGGAAATAGGATCAAATTTGAAAGAGAGTAGCATAGAGAAGTAGAAATAACAGGGTCCACTAACGAGTAACGTGGGTAATCACCTATTATTATCCATACTCTGGATGTCATGCAGTCCACCAAGGCACCATGGTTATCGGACCCAACTCCGTCAAGATGAGACAAGGTCTCTTTGTACAAAGTTAGTGTAGAGAAATAGATAGCCGTAATAATAAATAGTAATAATAATAAGAAGAAGAAGGAGGAGAATAATAATAATAAGGTAAAGTAGCGCTGAGATGAGCGAGGTGGAAACGCACCAACAACTTTTCCAGGCCACATCAGAGAGCTCAAGACAACCCAGTCGCAAGGCTTCCCTAATTTTCACTCAGGACGAGAAGATGTACATATCCTACGGGTCCTATTTATATTATAACAAGCTACACAGGATACCCTCCCTCCCCCCAATCATAGATACAGTGATCTGTTTACCACTTATCGACATCTTGAAACTTTAAACTCCCAATATCTCAATCCCTAGTCACAATTAGAAATACACTAGTCTTGTCACCTCCTCATTCCCAATCCATAGACTTTACATTATCCCAATACATTGGAATTTCTGCCCCCATCCTTACCCTATTCTATTTCTTCCTCTTGGATACATGCTGCCAACATGACTTATCTCGGCCCCTTCAACTAAAACCCCTTGCCTAGTAATCTGTACAGGGTGCTCGTTCGATACAGAATCAACTTGAAGGTTTCCCTTCTTGCATATAAGATCTTAAATACTAAACACTTGCCTACCTGTCTTACTGAACCTACCCCAGCTCCTAATAGCTCTACGTTCACGCTCTCCCCGCTACTTCTTGTTCCTTGCAGTCGTCAGTGGTGAATGATTTTGCTCTCTCTGTATTTGCTCCGAGAATGTGGAGTAATTTGCCTGCAGCCATACGCTCATCCACTCCACCTTGTACCTTCAAGGGTACCTCGAAGAGACCTAAACACAATTTAATTATCACTGGTTAAACAGTACAAACACTAGGAATAGAAATTAAGGTAGATTTTGAAGGAATACATAACTTACAGCAAGAACTAGACTCGAAACTAGAGTCGCTAAAATGACATCCGAGCGAAGCTGAAAATTTTCTGGCCACTAAATTTAAGACAGTTTACGGGGTAAAAATATTTCTTTTACATCGATAATTCATATATAATTCTTTCTTTTCATCTTCTCCCATTACATATTCACTTTATGTACGTGATTTCGCGCTTCCTTTAATACCAACAGCAAACGTAATGGGATTAACAACGGATGAGGATGGGAAGGAACCGTCAACTGTCAAGTGAATTTAAATAATTCCAAGAGTGAGCACAAGATCACTAGACTTTCCAGGTGAGCACAGAGTACTGTGAGTGTTAAACCTTATACATAATTGTGCTCCTTTTGTGACGCGAATCCTTCTTTCGTCATGAAAATTAATCAATCCGAGACGGCAGACATTTTTCACCGGCCTCCAAAGATCGGAAGGCAGGTTTCCCTTTAAGGCAGGAGCGGCCGAGCAGCGCTCACTCCTCCGCTGTTATTATGACACGTTCAGCCACAGTGAAATTCCAGCCACCTTTCGCATTCCCTTGAATTTCAATCGCAAACGGGAGTGAGTGAGTAAGTGAGAAATAGAGGAAGAAAGAGAGATGAAGAGAGAGAGAGAGAAAGAGAGAGAGAGAGAGAAAGAGAGAGAGAGAGAGAGAG
>OZ018318.1:199925743-200040743 GCA_963969495.1 Ceratothoa steindachneri | reverse complement strand
TTCCTTTAATTTCTATGCCTTTAAAAGTAAAGATACAACCTGTAGTTTAAAAGCATGGCAATCCATCTTAAAAAGCACAGCATTCCATCTTAAAAGCATGGGAATCCATCTTAAATGCATGAAAATCCATCTTAAAAGGCACAGCATTTCATCTTAAAAGGCATGACAATCCACCTCAAAAGGCATGGCAATCCATCTTAAAGGGCATGACAATCCATCTTAAAAATTACAGCATTACATCTTACAAGGCATAGCAATCCATCTTAAAAGGCATGGGAATCCATCTTAATTAAAAAGCATGGGAATCCATCTTAATTAAAAAGCATGGGAATCCATGTTAAAAAGCACAGTATTCCGTCTTAAAAGCATGGCAATCCATCTTTAAAAGCATGGCAATCCATCTTAGTTCCTCGATCATTATGCTAAAATGCCATCGACATGGAGGGATTTGCTTTACATAATCACGAGATAATTCCTTTTTAAGGTAATTGGGATTTAATTCACGTGTTTTGGCCGTTATTTCACAGATTCACCTCCTGTCTGTCCTCCTTAAGTGCTGAAAGAAATCTTGAGATAATATGGCGAGAGCTTCATTTTCTTGACTCTTGCTTGGATTTTCTTTAGAAATTAACAGTATTTGAGGGAGGAGGGTTCTCTTTGGGATATTTAAATTGGATTGGTTTTATTTCATTTTACAAAGTTGATTTGCCTTTTTATTTATATTAATTATATATTTACTTCTCTTGAGGGTTTTGGCCGGGTCGAGTGGAAACACTGCTCGCAATTACAGTTTACTTAAGCCACATTCGCCGAATGGTTTTCCTCTATGATAGAAATTCTCGATCCCGTGGGGAGAGGGGGGGTACCCTGTTAGGCTTGTCACACTTGGCACCTGGAGGAGATGACCATCCTTGCGGCCTGAGTGCAAATTTCGGAAGCCCCGTCATCACTGAGTTGATTTGAACTGTCTGATGCAGACTGGTTAAGTTGTTGGTGCGCTTTCACCTCACTCCCTCTCAGAGCTTCTTTTATTATTATTACTAATTGATTAATATTATTATCATATATAATCATTATTATTATCCACCTAACTAAACACCTTGACTGGGATAGAGAAATCAGTCATGCCCTGAAATGCGGACCAACGCGCCTGCGCCAAGGACCACCAATGGGGTCTTTCAGATGACAGCGGTGCACAAAATGATATTTCAAATAGTAAAGTGATCATTAGCATGGAGGTCATCGAGCACCTTCTATTCAAAATCAGGCTGCTGCATCCGGAGAGCACAATGTGTCTACCGTTCACATTCAAGAGCAGTAGAAAGTGCTTTGGCAACCTTGCCACGATCCGGCGAAAGTCCCCCGTGTCGAAGTGGCTGACAGTGAAATGCACACAGAAAATGGCAGTATACTTCAAATCCAGGTGCAGCTGCACTGCTCCTGCCTGAAAGGAGATATTTAAGGCAAAGAGAAGGACGAAGCCATCATGCTGGGTGTAAATGGCGCATACTCCTACCCGGCCCCCATCCCGTGGTAGTGGGATCGCAAATCTCCTTTCATGAGACATAGTATAGTGCAGCGTCAGACTCAATGGCGAGCCATTTTGTCCGAAGGGTACTGATCATGGCCGTCTCAGAAGGGTCCGACACATTCGCCAGAAGTCTCCCGTCCGAAAAACGATTCACATTCGTCTCTCTATCAATCATTCCAGCTAATATTCTCTTAGGATGGATTATGTTGCATTTGTACAACATGCCATCTGTGGAGCAAATAATCAGAAAGTGTTTAAAGGCAGCGGGCTAAAAAACGCCAGGGAATCTCTCAATAAGGGGCTCCGAAGTAATCAAGGCTCCGCTGAGCGCACTTTCAACTTTCGTTTTTATCTACCATCCTCTTACCACCAGAGGGTGACTCGGGAACGAACGTGCCGATCATGGCCTAGTCGCTTGGCGAAAGGGCAGTGGACCCGTCCGTCCTTGGAACTTCCGCGGAGGGAGAAGAACCCTTACTTAGTCTCCTCTATCTTTCTCTTATTTTATTTTCAGGCGAGGAGGGTGATGAATGAGCCCGCTTCTATCCACCCTGAAAGGAGCTCCTATGGCTGACAAACCAGTCTCAGCAAGATCCTTCTGCGAAATGGAGAAGGTCTTAGTGTCAAAAGAGCACCGGCCGGGAGAGGAGGACCCTCCTATTCTCCTCTTGTAATTCCTTGGGGGCTCGAGCCACTTGATTGACACAAAGCCCAGGTTCGCCCAATGGAAGATCCTGCTATATTTGGCTCTGTCACCTTGTGGGACCATGTTTACCTCAGGGGCCGGTGCTCCATGTGCCCCCACCCCAGGCATCAAAAGCATCACATAGAAAAGGTTTGGAGAGGAAGATAAAAAAACACACGGAAGGCTTTTCTTTTTTTGATAAGGAGTTGCTCTCGGGCGGCTGTAAAGATGGCAAAGAGGAAGCCCCTTTATCACGTGTGGATGGTGTGAGGGGGATCCCTTCCACTGGTTGAAGAGGTCTCTCAATTTTCCTCGTCCTAAGCCGACACATAGGAAATGCAGGGCCACGCTTGGCAGCGGATCTCCATGCACTCTCCTAGTATAATTTTCACTTGTAACCATAGTCTTAGATTGAAGAAAGGAATGCATGGAACGTAGATACCATGAACCCCAAATGCATTGGCGGTTAAGAGAAAAGTCCCCATAGAATCAGAAAATTCCGAAATATGATCATTTACTCATAATTGGTCCACGGGTCCAGCGTTGATGGGTTTTGACAACCCGGCCCGCCATTTTGGCGAAATTCTCCTGAAACTTTGACCATAAAGGATGGTGCTGGCGTAGCCACCTCATATGTGTACTGGAAAAAGGTGCGCAGAGGCGACGGCCCAACACACCCCATGCCTAATACTGGCCTTAGTGAGTGAGCTTTCGACCACGGCAGCAGGTAGTGACCTCAAGGTATACACTGCCACTGAACTATAGATCATAAGAGTACGAGAGTGCGCCGAGCAGCCAGAACCTACGTGAATAGAAGGGCTTTTTAATTTTAAGAGCCCATATGGCGACAATAGAAGAGCACGTTTGGAGGAGAGTAGGAGGGTATGTAATAAAGAGAAGTAGATAAAGGCTGGTCCACTAACGAGTTGGTTGGGTGATCAAGTAATATTATCATACCCCAGCGCTAGGTTATCCCGGGATGGCATGCACTCTACCCATGCACCAGTGCTATTGGACCGAACTCTGCCGAGGTGGGAAGAGTCCTCCTAGTACAAAGTGTGGTTATAAATGTTTGAAGGGATAGCCATAATAATAATTAATAATAGTTATAATAAAAAGAACAATAAATAACAACAAATAATAAATGATAAGAAAAATGATAACATTAATAATAATACTAATAATATATAAAGATAAGTAACGCTGAGAGAGGGAGGGGAAAACGTACCAACTTTCCCAGCACCCATCAGAGTGTTCATGTCAACCCAGTGAGGGAGCTTCCCTAATTTGCACTCAGGCCGGGAGGATGTGCAGCTCCTCCAGGTACCAATTATATCAGGCTACGCTGGAGACCCCGCTGTGGGTCTCCGCGTGGTTAGTGCCGTTTGGCATCATTACTGCGTTACGGCATTCGTGCCATTGCCGCGCAGGTATTATCATTGCCACCGCTTCTGCTATACGAATAAAACGTGAAGACGGGCTAGGTCAGGTCAATCAAAAATATGCTCAAATTGTTCAGAGGCTTTGCAGAATATATCATTATGCCGACCACATCCTGCTTTCTCGAAACCATGTGGCTGCCCTTTTTTCAGGTAGCTACTGGCCATTCAGGCGGAGCACCAAATATTTTTTTTTTAGAAAGGCCACAAAATGGGCCGTGTCGCGCCCTTTGTGACCAGGGACTTCCTTTGCCTCTCAAGTTAAAAAAGCTCTCTCTGCTCTTGGTCCTTCCAAGCCTACGGGATCGGTAACCACTGCGACCCTTCGGAACTCTTCTGTGGCGGGATTACCTCTTCTGGGCCGTTACCCTGGCTTTAGCTGACTGGAACACTGGATCGCGCCCCGCGCTAGCTAAATTAGCACTCTCTTTCCCTGCTCCCAAGCGCCCCTTATCAAAAAGAGAAGCGAGCACGCGCATCCACCGACTTGATAGACTCACAGGAGGCAAATCTAAGGAGGAGGATCGACAGAACATTCCATAGCTTATTAATCTGTTCCTCGTAAGGGTTGCACAATTTAGGACGCTTCGGTCCCCTCTAAAAGACGGGTAACTCCCAGCCCAAAACCCTCCCTACCCGCTAAAAGTTTCAGGGCAGAAGGAGAGGAAAGTTCCTGCAAATACCAAACTACATCCAGTAAACTCGAAGGCCACAGGACCTTCGCGCTTTCTTTGACCAACACAGCCCGAAGATGTGCCTCCAAGGAAGCTACGGTCATTCCCTTGAAATTACTTTGGGCAAAAAGCGTCCCTTGCGTCTCCTTCGAGTTAGTCCTGAAGGACATTTTTCTTCAACTGAGTTGTCGGGAGCTGCGAGCCAAATGGGTGGAGCTGGGTAGGTTCGTCTCTTCCCGCTCTCCTTTCGCTATTTGCCTTCTTGAAACCATATTAGGCACGTGCCCCCTGCTTACCATCCCGGGGTATAAGGGCATGGCAACCGTCCCATCACGGAATGGAGGCCGGCCAGGGGCTCTGCAAATTACACTACAAATGAGCCGGCTCTCCAGGAAGGTACGGAACCTGAGGAGTGTGATGTTGGCCCACTCCTCTGTAATGGCTGCCTTGAGTTGCTCTTTGAAGGCTGGTTGATGATGTTTTACAGCGTCCTTCAATTCTTGCCAAGGTTTACCAGTGGATTCATGTCTAGGATACTTGGGTGGCTAGTCCATCACCGTGATATTGTTGTCCCGGAACCACTGTATAGTGGACGCAGACTTGTGACATGGGGCATTACCCTGCTAAAAAATCACTTTCCGGGATTCTAGGGAGGTGTAGGGCTGAGAGCAGCAGGTAATCTCTGAATTCATGTTGCCATCACAAACGGTGAGATGACCTATCACTGAACTTGATATGCATCAACATATTACTACATAGCTAGTACCATGCTTTACTGTTGGCACTATTTTCTCTCGATTTCACTGCTCCTGCAGACTCTTAACATTGCCAGGGGGTCAAGAACGACTGGATTCGTAAGACCATAATACGAGGGGTGGTCAATAAGTTTTACGAATCGGTAGAGCAAAACAGAGGAAGGGGGATGGCTGTTTGTGGGGGTATTAGGGCAAGTTATGACAAATCAGGACCTGCAACCGCACGCTCCTGCCTCGTCTATTTAAGAAGCAGTAGATGATCGCAGATCGTCAGTCACAAATATTTCAACAATGAAGAAGGTTGAGCACCGCGCAGTAATCAGTTTTTGACCAAGGAAGGCGAGAATGCAAAAGAGATCCATGAACGCATGGTTGCAGTGTACACCGACACCGCCCCTTCCTATGCAACTATTGCTCGCTGGAATAGGGAGTTACGCCATGGTCGTGAGTCACTTGAAGATGACCCCGTCCAGGACGCCCATCAGACGTGACCAACGAGGACAATGTGGCCCGTGTGGAGAGGATGATCCTCGAATATCGACGGGTGAAGGTCCAAGAAATCGAGCGAGAACTTGAAATATCACATGGAAGTGTTATCAACATCATCCATGACAATTTGGCCATGACCAAGGTCTCTGCCCGTTGGGTCCCTAGAAACCTCACGCCCCATGATCGACTTCAACGTCGTCAAAGTCCACACGGCCAGAGTTGCACAAGCTGCCCTGCGCAAGTGCGGATTCGAGGAGCTCAACCCCCCCCCCCCTACAGTCCAGATCTGGCCCCTAGCGACTACTTTTTATTCCGCCAGCCCAAGACTGCACTGCGTGGATGTCGATTTGGAGACGATGAAGATGTCCAGCTCACCATCCAGGAGTGGGTTGAACAGCAGTCGGGAGATTTCTGGTTGTCGGGAATTGGAAGCCTCAGGGACAAGTGGCGCAAGTGCATTGAAGTCGAGAGTAGTTATATTGAAAAATAATAGAACACTTTTCCTCATATCTCGTTTCCTTATATCTGAATTGCAAAACTTATTGACCGCCCCTCGTGTATGTGCCCATTGACGGATGGTCCAGGCGACGTCGCTTCTGGTGAATGTTGATCCGCTGCTTCTGGCAGATTTTATGTGACTTCAGGGCTTGTGCAAGCAGTCTGCGGCGGACTTTTCTGACGGATGCATTAACCTGTCCACCATCTGTCCATTCATGTTGCAGCTGGACTGCCTTTTTCTTACGATCTCGAAGGCTCATGCGAAACAAAGACCTGTCGTCACGTTACGTACTGACGCTGAGTCGTCAAGAATAAAGACATTCTTCGATGTTCCGACTTTCTCTGATCTTCACTTTTGCAATACTTGAATATCATCCGCCAACCCTACTCGCGATTTGTCGACAACTAAGACTCTTCCCGTGAAACATGCGTATCAGGCTTCTTTTCTCTACGGTATACTTACGCATTTTTGCTATTATAATATCATTATCAGAGCTTGGCGAAATGGAATATCATATTAAAGAACCAATATGATGTGTTACATGAAGACATTATGTCTGTAACATACCACATACTGATATCAGAATTTGATACACTTCAATAGCATCGCTCAATAGAGTTATTGGGATCTTGTACTTTTATCTTGATTTCCAGATGTATTAGGCACATGCATGCAAACCTAGACCAACATATTCATTGACATATCCAAGGAATAAGAAAAATTCCAAGTGTCCAAAAACATTTGACTGCTGCTGTAGTTTGAGATTTCCTGGTGTAATGGAGGTGGTAAGGCGTGTCGACCCTCCAGGCTACTAAGTGAAACATTTTACATAGCCCCTCTCCCCGGCCGTGTTTTTCCACTGGATTGTGTGAGATAGAACCCTAGCGGCAGGTTCAAAGATGTAAGAGTGATATGCAAAGCAAGGAGAGATGGACCTAAAGCGGTGTAGAGATTGACTCTACTCGTATTTGTGTGGCGACGTAAGTTCTAAGACCTGTTTGCACGCAGATCTCGGACTTGACATAATTCATTATTAGCGGTTGCGTCCAGCAAGCGCCGAAATTCTTTATATCCGCTCAAGTCGGGCCTCAAACCCGATACCCATGGATGTGAATCTAGCGTTTTATCTAATCTTCTCGAGAGCTGCGTTGTTATTGCAAATGCAACAATTGAATTTTATGATAAGCAATAATTGAGAAATAATTCGACAGTGCCGCTGGCAGAGTGTCAAGATGAGCTCAAACTTGAAATTATGCAAATAAAATAAAGATAATGAAACTAATTTGGTATTAAAAAAAATTTGACGACACTTCTCGACAAAAGATTATTGGGATCTCTGTCGATTTTATACTTTCTCCTGTCCACATGATATTACCGATGGATTGCCAAACTGCCAGCTGGCCTGGAAAAATGTTACGCCCTCTAATCACTTTATTAGTGGTGAGGTAGCACGAGTAGGCCTAAGGACGTGAGAGCAGATAGCAAAGGGCGAGAAGAGGTTAGCGCAGATTTCTGAGTGCATGACGTGACACAGAAAAGAGGGAGTCTTCATTTGGATTTTTTCTGAGTAGCCAACTCGTGAACGAGTGAGTGACGGAATCGCTTTGAGTCGGAATTGACGGTAGGACGGCCATAGCCGTTAAATGATATTTCGAGTTTGAACAAACTCTTTTTTTAGTCGCGCGCGCGACTCTATAAGTTACTATGTGGGTCCGTAGGTAGGCGGTCAGGTGGAACCATTTTCCTTTGTAATAAGTTCTTTGGCAATGGCATCGTAACTATTCGGCTGATTCTAACGAAATTTGAATATCTTCATGTTGTTTTACATTCTCCTTCGAGATTGCCCCACTTATTGAAATTCTTGAAGGTCATAAGTAAGAATAATTTAGAGCACGCGACTTAGGTCTGTTGGCCTTGTTTTTGACGGAGGTTCTTTAATCAAATGTGGTAAAGGTGTAAATATTTGTTATGAGTGTAACTAATTCCCCCCTGGTTTTGCTAGTTTCGACGCCAATACTTACTTTACCAGGTAAAAGAAAACCTCTCGTGTAATCCATTGAAGAGAGGCTTCAACCAACGTGTGGTGGATAGGAGAAAATGCCCTGAAAATGTGAAGAACCGCGAAAAACTACTATAGTACTCCTATTGTACCCTATAAACTGGGAGCGGGAAGAGACCCTTCAATATTACTAGGAACAAAGCCAATGGTGACGCCCTCCACCCCCCAGCAGTGTCAGCAGGCGAGTGATACCTATCGAAGATATAAAGGCAACCACACACAGTATCGTCACTCTTCCCTGCCTCTGAGAACCCGAGAGGCGCCGTTTCTGATGGGCCTTTTCACACACAATCACTATAACATCCCCATTCAGCACCTCTCAAAACAAGGGCAAGGGACAAAACGTGCCCCATTGTCCAACACACGAGTAAATCCGGAAACATGGAACAAGACCCAATGCCAAGCGACATATACCCCTTCTGTTAACGAAGCCTAGCCGCAATCCAGTGTTCAATCTGCAGAAACGTGTCACACTCCCCCACACGCTTTGTTGATTTTCAGTACAGGCAGCACCTACATGACAATCCTTCATTTGCGGCAAACACAATCCAATCTCAACATTACATTCTAAAGGAATGGAATTTATTAGTCTTGCATTAATTTATCATAAATTATACTAATTCTCTTTTAGCATTATATTAAATTAGAAATTTAATCCAAACACTCTTGTTTCTAGTAACGATCATGAAACTAGGATCTCAAAACTTCCGAATACAGATGATTTAATATGATTTTAACAATAACGTGCTTGTTTTCACCTTTATATTGAAACTTCTGTTTGGAAGAAGCTCGATTGTTCATGATATATATATATATATATATATATATATATATATATATATATATATATATATATATATATATATATATATATATATATATATATATATATATAGCAGGAATATGAAGACCCAGGTGATTATACTAATCATTTATTGGCCGGACGTTTCGGACCTTTACTAGGACCATCTTCAGCGACTATATCGTCTAATGAAAAGGGAAAGGAACATTAATTGATAACACTTAAAATAATGCATTAAAAAATAAGCGGAAGAAGGCAAGTTAAAATAATAAAATGGACAATTTCCCTCAATGAAAATTCATTTGTATTAACTCCAACCCTGTATCGTTAAATTCCTTTTTCCTCCATAAGGAGCCAATCCCTTTGGGCTTGCGATCCTGTATAATTTACAATTATACATGTACGACCTGCCACAGTCGTTATGTAAGCCAAACTGGCTTACAATTCAACTGCAGGATAGCGAAGCACTTGGGTTTGTCTCATAGGACTGGTATTCCCATTTCTAAACCTTAAGCCTCTTCCATCAGGCACCATTCAGAGTATCACCATCATCCTCTTAATTCTAATTCATTTACTATATTATCTTCAGCCTTAACTTTTCTCGATTTGGAAATCTTAGAGTCACTATATATCATTAAAATAAATCCAAAGTTAAATAATTACGCCTCCTCAATTAAATTATTCACAATATAACCAACCAACACTTAAATAGATTAACTAGCCAACCGACCAACCGAATAAATTTCGTCAGTAATTTTATATGTTTAGTTAGTTGATTTCTCAACTCCCACGTTAAAGGTTAGTCCCTTTGTTCATTCTGATTTATTTTCGGGTTTTTTGTCTTTTTTTTGGTGTTTTTACAATTTAATATATTAGGGGTTATTTTTTGTTTACTTCAGTAATTTTTAATATGTGATAATCAAGTAAATACCACTGGGTAATATTATTTAATTCTATATATTATTAGTGTTTTTATTTTAATTTTAATTATTGTCAATTTTATTATTTTAACCTATTATTTTATATATATATATATATATATATATATATATATATATATGAAAGAGAAATTGGACGCGAATGAGCAATGAGACAAGAAACAGGAGTTTTTTCAGAGGTAAGAGAAAGGGACATTAGAAGAAGACTAGAATCAAAGAGAGCAGAGAGCGGCACAATGAAGGCAATCCTTTACCGAGAAGACAGAGATAACGCCAGGAAAAAAAGTTTGAAATTCCTGGCCGGGACTCGAACCCGGGTCTGCTGATTGCCGGTCAGATGCTCTACCGCTGAGCTACCAGGCACAGTGAGTCTACCTCGCCTTAAGCGTTACCCCATCAAACCCAGTATCTCTCTAAGCTAGGAACCTCCAAGGAATTTTTATACCACATCCTCTTACCTGCTCACAGTTTAAAGGCTCATCCCCAGGTCACATACAAAGAAAAGGAGCAAATGCAAGTTCTGCGGGTGATAACAACCACAAAGGGCTTTCGCCATATTCAGTTTCTGCCTTTCAAAACAATTTTGAAGACAATTTTTATATATATATATATATATATATATATATATATATATATATATATATATATATATATATATATATATATATATATATATACTATTAAGCAAAAGCTTAATAGTCTACGCTGTTAAGAGACGTAGCCTAACCTTTGCAAATTTTGCTTTCATTATTTATTATTGTTTCTTAATATGTGCACAAATCACGTCAATAAAACTTAAATTAACGCAACATAAAAAAAAAGCGCAAGAACTTATTCCTCAACCTAATATATATATATATATATATATATATATATATATATATATATATATATATATATATATATATATATATATATATATATATATATATATATATATATATATATATATATATATATATATATATATATATATATATATATATATATATATATATATATATATATATATATATATATATATATATATATATATATATATATATATATATATATATATATATATATATATATATATATATATATATATATATATATATATATATATATATATATATATATATATATATATATATATATATATATATATATATATATATATATATATATATATATATATATATATATATATATATATATATATATATATATATATATATATATATATATATATATATATATATATATATATATATATATATATATATATATATATATATATATATATATATATATATATATATATATATATATATATATATATATATATATATATATATATATATATATATATATATATATATATATATATATATATATATATATATATATATATATATATATATATATATATATATATATATATATATATATATATATATATATATATATATATATATATAGTTACTGTGCCTGGTAGCTTAGTGGTAAAGCATCTGACCGGCAATCAGCAGACCCGGGTTCGAGTCCCGGCCCGGAATTCAAAACTTTTTACCCCTGGCGTTATTTCTGTCTTCTCGGTAAAGGATCTCCTTCACTGTGCCGCCCTCTGCTCCCTTTGATTCTGGATTCTTCTAATGTCCCTCTCTCTTGCCTTTAAAAACCTCCGGTTTCTTGTCTCATTTGCTCATTCGCGTCCAATTCTTATTTTCTTGTACTATATGTATTTATAGTCAGCTACACGAGGTTTCTGCATCTTTCTTTCTGTCTTCAAATTTTATTTGAAAGGCAGAAAATAAAAATGGCATAGCCCTGTGGTGGTTGTATTATCCCTCGCAGATCCTGTAGTTCCTTTCTTTGTATATATATATATATATATATATATATATATATATATATATATATATATATATATATATATATATATATATATATATATATATATATATATATATATATATATATTAGGTTGAGGAATAAGTTCTTGCGGTTTTTTTAATGTTGCGTTAATTTAAGTTTTATTGACTTGATTTGTGCACATATTAAGAAACAATAATAAATAATGAAAGCAAAATTTGCAAAGGTTAGGCTACGTCTCTTAACAGCGTAGACTATTAAGCTTTTGCTTAGGCTACGTCTTGAAGTGGAGTAATAAGTCATTGCAGTTTATTTAAAAGTTGTGTTAATTTAATTTTTGTTCTCTACCCTCAAAATAGAATGTTAAGTTGAAAGAAAAGCGCATTTCCGACATATATAAATAAATAAATAAATATATATATATATATATATATATATATATATATATATATATATATATATATATATATATATATATATATATATATATATATATATATATATATACATACATATATATATACATACATATATATATACATACATATATATATACATACATATATATATACATACATATATATATACATACATATATATATACATACATATATATATACATACATATATATATATATATATATATATATATATATATATATATATATATATATATATATATATATATATATACATATACATACATACATACATATATATATTATATATATATACATATTAGCGGCCATAAAGATTGGGACACAAGTTTCCATCACAAAACTTACAGGAGCTTCAAACCAAATAACGGTAATTAATGAATGATAAATCACATATAAAATAAGCATGGCTACAAGTTATACATGTACATTTTACAATTTAGGAGTAATGAAATCGCAAGTTACGTGAAAAATATTTTTTTATATTACCAAAATATGCGTCAGAATGACCCGGACAAATAACAATAGATGTGGATGAGAAGGTATAATGGCATAGGTTACTAAGCAAATAATTTTTGGTGGTTACAATATATTAGTACTTGGTATGTAGATCTTTACCATCAATTACGCACTGACATCTTCTGCCCCAGGAGCGCACTAACCAAAATCATTCTTCTGGTGTTATTTTGCTCCATTCCTCTTGTAATATTTCCCAAAGTTCTTCAATGGTGCTTGGGTTTCACTCCTTACTTCTCTTTCCTAGCGTCTTCCACAAGTTCTCAATCAGAATGAGGTCGGGGCCCTAGGCAGGCCAGGTTATTACACTAGTTCCTTTTGATCCCGGAAATTCTTCACCAACTTTGCTATGTGGTAAAGTGCATTATTCTGCATAAAAAATGGCAAGTTGGGCAGAGGTGACTATCATATTGGGCAGCATGTGCTTGCAAGAGATTTTTTTATACACCCGAGCATTCACTCTGACCTCCAAGTAGACAAGTCTGCTAGTACCTTCAGCCGAAACAATGCCCCACACCATAACGCTTCCTCCACCAAACTAAACGTTGCTCTTCACTCAGTTCACGGATAATCGTTCGCCAGGTCTCCGACGGATGAACCTCCTGCCAACTGAACCAAACAAATTGTATTTGGATTCATCGCAGAAGTGTACTTTGGACCTTTGGTCGTTTGTCCAAGGATAATCTAGCTTTCTTGTTCTTAGGGCTAATCAGTTGCTTGAGTGCTGGTGTGAGAGATTTTGAAGATCGTTTCCTCAAGCGACGTGATACTCTCTTCCTAGAGACACTACTCCCATAGTTTAATGAACTTCTTGGAATTTCTGGCTGCTGTCTTGTATAGGTCCTTTTTTAGTTCAGGACGATCACTTGGTCATCTATCTTTGAGGTTTTGCTAGGCCTACCAGTACAAATTCCACTGATACACGAGCCTTTGGTATCGTTACACGATATAATATTATGTACGGCACTTTGGGTGGGGTTTAACCGTTTTAGCTATTGCTCTAATGGAGAGATGATGCTCTTGAAGTATCTTAACAATTAGCTCCTGGATATAGACAGGTATAGTGGGTCCCCTAGGCATGTTTGCTGCTCGGAATTTGACAAAGTAATAACTGAAAGTGCTACCAATTCATGGAAATAAGTTACTACCCTAAATTAGTTGGTTGTCTCAAAGATAGAAGTACTAGAATTACGCTGTCCAGATCATTTAGACCACCGTATTTTGGAATAGAAATGCTCTTTTGCACTTAACTTGCCGTTTCATCCATCCTAACATGTATGTCGTGGGTTAGCCAAGATTATGATCTTTATTTATTATGATTAATAAAAATGAGTCGTACCATCATACTTCCAGTGATAGCTACAGGATCGGTCTCTAAGAGCGCTTTTCTTAAATCTTTATTCTATGGAATGAATAAAATGGGAGTTCTCTCTTTAATATATCAAATACTTCCAACGCAATTCGTTGAAGGATAATTTAAACACTTCAACCAAAATAGAAGTTTACTGTATATTAATCAACTCAAACAAAAATTAATATATACATGTACAAAAATACAACTTAAAATTGGTTCTTAATACTCGGTTCCTGGTGACTTTAAGGAAGAACAATTTACTTTAAACAATGTAATGAGGTTTAACCAGAGAATCCCAACGAAATACCTTCACTCGAATCTTGTCCGGGGTGGGGTCATGAGTGTAGTTGATTGGCTTCTCACTAGATGGCGTTACTTCGAATGAGAAGTGGACGAGTCACGTCACACGGAATTTCGAGTCGGCGTAAGAGAATCAGGAATAAAAACAAAATAGAATTGAGAAGGGCCATGGGTCGTGAGTTTATGACCTTGAAAAGTTTTTTTCAGACGAGGGTTGCATATATTTGTATGCTTTTCTAGCGATTTGGTCTCGCTTATGGAGTTTCTCTTTTGGGTGAGAAATCTATCTAGTTTGGGGTTGTCAAACTAAGATAAGATAAGATCACTTGACGATCTTTGGTAACCGAACTGTGCCGATTATACTTGGTGCAATCTGGTATTGCCCAAGAAAATGAAAGTCATTCTTAACTTGCTGGGGAACTCTATCCCGGCAAGTTCTTTCGATCTCGTGATGAAAACGAAAAAGTTCCATTTTTTCTCCTGCCGAACCGTTTTATACTTAAATTACTCCCGCGGGGTAATGGGAGGTGGAGGGCAACCGCAAGGTGAGACCCAAGGGTGGTCTTCCTTTTGGGCGTCTGTTATTTCTCTTCCTCGACATTTTAAAATTAGGAAAACCTGATCCATATTAATTCAACAGAAGTGGGTATCCATTCCGCCGTACTTTTGCGTCGTGGCGCTCTGGGGATAGCGTAATACGAGATCGACAGTTTGAATTTTTTACTTGCTTGTTTATAAATACCCCTTCGGAGGGTCGGCATTTTAGTAGAGGTCAGCGATCTGTCTCCTAAATTTATCAATTTTCTCGTTCTTGAATGTTACCGGAGACTTGGTTGAGGGGCTCAGAGAAACGCAGTTGGGCGTTGTTTTTCCTTCATTATTTGTCCTCGCCATGGGGGAGACCTCAATATATATGTACACTCACAATTACTTACTGCCTTGGATAACTAGTATACCTCTACATTCCTCCACCCTTGAGATGATCCTGGGGGTGGGGGAGCTTGTGCTCTACGCTAAGAGCCCAACTAAAATACATTCACAAAAGAGAATAGACCGGTATGAGGAACGCCTTTTTCCCTTCACTCGTATTATATCTTTATTATGTCCATCGTGCGCATAATTACAGATTATCATAAACGATTCTATGAAATACAAAAAAAAACACCATTTGAGATACTCTTATACATACAAAACAAAAAAATTACTAACACACAAAAAAAACAGAACAATTTTGGTCTCGAGACTAATAGTGGCTTAATTAGTTCTAGACGGGGTTTCGGCTCAAGCATTCAGCGGTACAATTCTCAGAGCCTTTTATGTAAGCTATATTAAATTGGTATTGCATTAATAAAAAACTATCGCATGAGTAGTCCATTTTTACTCTGGTTTTGCCTTAAATACATCAAGGGACGGTGATCCGATTCCACGATAAACTCCTGCCCTATTAAATAAAATTGGAACTTCAGTATTCCCCACATTATGGCTAATGCTTCCTGTACTACAGTTGCATACGTTCCTTTCCACATCGTGAATTTTCGGCTGGCATAAGCTATGGGGAATGGGGTGCCATCATCTTCGTATAGCAGCAAGACACACCCTATGCCTTCTCTACACGCATCGGTGCATATCCCAAATTTCTTTTGAGCATTGGGCAGACGTAGGATAGGGACTGACCTTAGTTTTTCTTTTAACAACTTGAACTGAGAGATCGCTTTAGGATTCTACTTGACTGGGTCGGGAGAATTTTTCTTTAACAGATAATTAACGGGAGCGGCTATCACCGCACATTGGGGAACGAATCTTCGGTAGAATGAAGTGGTCCACAAGAAAGAACGCAATTGCTTCTTGGTTCGTGGTAGCGGCATCTTAGTTATGGCGTCTACCTTATCCTGTTGGGTGGACAGTTCATTTTTCCCAATTTTGAATTTTAGATGAGAGATGGCCTCATGAGCGAAGTGGCATTTCGACGGCCCCACTGTTAGTCCCTGCTCGCGAAGTCGATTGAGAAATATCGCGGAAAGCATGTAAGTGTTCTTACCATGTCTGGGGAGCCTCCTACATGTTGTCAAATAGAAGGATACATCCTTCAAACCATCTACAAATTTATAACACTTTGAACAGACTAAATTCTTGAAATCCAGTTTCATTTATTCAACATTAAGAATCGCATACTTCGGAGTGCTAAATGCAAAGTCTACACACTCTTCCTTGCAAAACCGCTCTTTCTTAACTGGGTATTCAGTACCTTTTGCTTTATCATTTAGGCTTGAATTGATGTTTGTAGCCAATGATGACTTTGCTTTCAAAAGGGTACCTTCACCACTATTTAGAATCCCTGAAGTCTTCAACTCTTGAAAGAGGTTCTTTGGCTTTTCCATCTTTTGGTAGAATTTGTCCCTGCAAGGTCTTTCTGAAAGCACTTTCCTCCTCCTGATGAGTTTCTTGCACACTTGTTGGTTTCTGGAAATCATTTCTTTCATTGCTTTGATCCAGCAGATATTCTGCAATTTTATTTTGATCCTATGAAACTTTCTCAGTTAGAACTTTTTCTTAAAAAGTTTCTTTGATTACACTTTTATCATGGGAAACTTGCTTGGTTACAGCTTGCTTATTAGGCATATACTTTATATCATTTTCTGAAATTTCTGTCACTACCATTTGTTTGGGAACAGTTTCTCCACTCGCCGCTTTATCCCACAGGGGACTGAGAGTCGGACATTCATTTTGTGCGGTCGCGAAAGCTTGAGGCCTAAGCTCTTCGTATTCTGGGTGATCCAGAGGAGATAGGGGAGTCAGAGGCGAGGCTAATTGAGCGTTCTCGAACGGGCAAAAATGGGGGATTAAATCCAACTCCGGAAGAGATCCTTCATGGGAAAAGGGTAAAGAAGGTAACGAATATTCATTATCCGCGTCTACCATCTGTATTATTTCTTCTACTTCTCCTTTTATCTTTACTCTTCTTTCTTCTGTTTCTATTTCCCTCTTTATTCTTCTTTCCTCGGCTTTTCCTTTTATCTTTACTGTTCTTTTTTCTGCTTCTCTTTCCGCTTGCGCTAGTAGCAAATCGCGTTTTGGGTTATATCGCGCGCAATTTCATCTTCAAATCTAAGGATGTAATTTTACCTTTATATAAATCCCTTGTGCGGCCACTTCTCGAATACGCTGTTCAATTTTGGGCTCCATATTTAATGAAAGATATTGCGCAATTAGAAAGAGTGCAGCGTAGGGCTACGAAATTAATTCCAGAGCTGAGGAATAGATCATACGAGGAAAGGCTCAGGGCTTTAGATTTGCCATCGCTAGAAAGCAGAAGATTACGTGGCCAGCTAATAGAAGTATTTAAAATACTAAAGGGTTTCTCAAACGTGGACTTTCGCAATCTGTTCGAACTGGATCATAGGGGAAATACTCGTCAGCACGGGTTAAAATTAGTGAACAAGCGTTTTAACACTAGTATAGCCCAAAACTATTTTACATTTAAAGTTACTCAAAATTGGAATCGGCTGCCCACCCACGTAGTAGATAGCACTTCGGTTAATATGTTCAAAAATCGTCTCGACGTGCATTTGAATAGTTTAAATATAACGTAGTTGAGCACTGTGAATTTGGACGTCCTTGCAGAGAGAGAGAGTTTGGAGCGGAGGTTTAAGGATATGAAATTATGATGACTAAAAATGATGCCGGCGATTCTCTGCATGTGTAGCTTAGATGTCCCATTTCTTTTCCGCCTATCCTATAAGTAGTCTCTATCCCTAAATTAGTTTTTCACCACTAGCAGTCGAGTGGCTGCGGAAGATGAGAAGAAAAACTTTCTATCTCCCCCGACCCCTAGTTTGATTAGTTAAAATTGCACGATAATGTACACATGTAGATAAGTGTGTACAGTAGATAGTATTAAAAAAAAAAAAAAAAATAGCATGTTAGAGATACACTCGTAGATAAGGGTGTATCGTAGTTTTTGATTTAGTGTAGCGGACTAGCCTCGAGCGGACCTTAGGGTCTTTGCTGGTCCTAGATTCTGTAGTTCTGTAGTTCTGTAGTTCTGTAGTTCTATTTTCAACTGTAAAATTCTTCCGTTTGTTTTACTTTCCATCGGTAATCTCTTTCTTCTGCTCCTATTTTCCACTGTATTCTTGTTTCTTCTAATTTTCTTTTCTGTTCTTCCCGGACGTAGTCAGCCATATCTTTGCCTTCTAGTCCCAGAATTTGGCCTTCTTGGAAGAATTTTTCGAACGAATCCATTTTGGCTATGTTCGTCGAAACCTCACCGATGTAACGAACGTTACGTATGCAACCTGTAGTCACTTAGCCTTTCCTACCTTAACCTTACCTTTCACTGCACCTTTTAATTGAATTATCCCTTTCCAAAAACAAAACAACCAAAACACCCTTTGTTAAATTATCTTTCATATTTATCTAAATACATTCCCCTGAATCTTTAAGACCTGTTTGATTCATCCTTATTTAAATTTTCCTCGTTCGGGTAATTACTTGTTCTTATAAAGGGCTTTTAACAATCTTACACTTATGTTTTTCTGAAGTAACCGAAATAACCTGACACCACTTAAATATGTCGTGGGTTAGCCAAGATTATATTTATTTATTATGATTAATGAAAAATGAGTCGTACCATCGTACTTCCAGTGATAGCTACAGGATCGGTCTCTAAGAGCGCTTTTCTTAAATCTTTATTCTATTGAATGAATAAAATATGAGTTCTCTCTTTAATATACCAAATACTGCCAACGCAATACGTTGAAGGATAATTTAGACACTTCAACCAAAATAGACTTTTACTGTATATTAATCAACTTAAACAAAAATTAATATATACATGTACAAAAATACAACTTAAAATTGGTTCTTAATACTCGGTTCCTGGTGACTTTAAGGAAGAACAATTTACTTTAAACAATGTAATGAGGTTTAACCAGAGAATCCCAACGAAATACCTTCACTCGAATCTTGTCCGGGGTGGCGTCATGAGTGTAGTTGATTGGCTTCTCACTAGATGGAGTTACTTCGAATGAGGAGTGGACGAGTGACGTCACACGGAATTTTGAGTCGGTGTAAGAGAATCACGAATCAAAACAAACGAGAATTGAGGAGCGTGATGGGTCGTGAGTTCATGACCTTGAAAAGGTTTTCTTCAGACGAAGGTTGCATATGTTTGTATGCTTTTCTAGCGATTTGGTCTCGCTTATGGAGTTTCTCTTTTGGGTGAGAAATCTATCTAGTTTGGGGTTGTCAAACTCAGATAAGATAATATTACTTGACGATCTTTGATAATCGAACTGTGCTGATTATCCTTGGTGCAATCTGGTATTGCCCAAGAAAATGAAAGTCATTCTTAACTTGCTGGGGAACTCTATCCCGGCAAGTTCTTGTTGATCTCGTGATGAAAACGAAAAAGTTCTATTATTTCTCCTGCCGAACCGTTTTATACTTAAATTACTCTCGTGGGGTAATGGGAATTGGAGTGGACTCCTAAGGTGAGACCCAAGGGTGGTCTCCCTTTCGGGCTTCTGCTATTTCTCTTCCTCGACATTTTGAAATTAGGGAAACCGGATCCATATTGATTCGACAGAAGTGGGTATCCATTCCGCCGTACTTTGGCGTAGTGGCGCACTGGGGCTAGCATAATACGAGATCGACAGTTTGAATTTTTTACCTGCTTGTTTATAAATACCCCTTCGGAGGGTCGGCATTTTAGTAGAGGTCAGCGATCTGTCTCCTAAATTTGTCAATTTTTCCGTTCTTGAATGTTACCGGAGAACGGGTTGAGGGGCTCAGAGAACTCCAGGTGAGCTTTGTTTTTCCTTCATTATTTGTCCTCGCCATGGGGGAGACCTCGATATATCTGTACACACGCAATTACTTAACTTCCTTAGATAACTAGTATATCTTTCCATTTTACAACTTATAGCCATGTTTATTTTATTTTTCAGAAGGCAGTGCCACTTATACCGGCAAATATTTCCTATGCAACTTAAGGAATTCTTCTCTGCAGATGTGCCTCTTGTAATCCATTGGGACGGAAAGTTGATGCCAAACCTGATGAAAAAAAGTGGACAGGTCGACTCTCTTCAAGTCATTGTTACAGGAGCCAACTACTACAAGTAGCCAAACTTCAAAGTGGTACTGGCTCAGAGAAGGCGATGATATTGTCTTAACGATTAATGAATGGGGGCTGACTGACCGTGTCGTAGAGATGTCGGTCGACGCAACTACCTCCAACACTGGACGCAAAACAGTAGCCTGCGTACTCATAGAGCAAGAAATTGATAGATACCTCTATTTGGCATACCGTCACCACATACACGAAATCGTTGCAGGAGCGGCTTTTCATTCTACATTGGGGACCAGTGAGGGACCCGAAGTCAGACTCATAAAATATATGAAGGATATTGACCGCAAATCGATTGCAGTTCCTTTAGCATAGGCATTGATGAGAAACAAGTTACTGTGGTAATCAACGACACTGCATAAGATATTCTGAATTGGGCAGTGAATCTGTTGGGGGATAGAAAGGATCTGCGTGATGACTACCGTGAATTCATTGAACTCTTAATAATTTTTCTAGGAGTTGTTCCACCACTCAAGATTCACTTCCTGGCTCCAGGTCCGATGCATAATCCTCGGTGGATGCCTAAGGTAATATATGCCTTGAAAGTTTGGTTGTTCCGCAAACAGTTCCAGTTGACGGGAAGGGAAGAGAATGGCCTACGATCAATGAGCATCTTTGCAGCACGGATGTACTTGAAGCACTATTACGGAAGCTCCCCTTACCTTCAATGCACCAAGGATGGATCTTCAGCTTCTTAAAAACCTGAAAGAATACCAAGATATTCACGATGCGATCAACAACGCTATGCTTGCCAATTTCTAAAATCACCTCTGCTATCTCTGAATAATTGGCTGGGTTTGCCTTGTTTGATCTTCGTATGTCTATCGAGATGAAAGCCATTATGAAGGCATTGAGAGTGTGGCCAAAACTACAGGACTCTTCAAAACGAGTCGCACTTCCAGTGAACAGCATTGATACACCCCTACTCCCTGATTTTGTTTTAGTAAGAACACTGTGAGTCTTCAAGAAGCTGGGAATCAAGTCCGACTTCCTGCAGTTCAATTCAGCTACCTGGACAGATAACCCGGCCTACAAACGGGCACACGAAATCATCATGGCACTGAACGTGACAAATGATGTAGCTGAACGCGGGGTTTCATTGATCCAGGAGTACTGTGGTAAAATAACGAGAGAGGAAGATCAAATGAAATACATGCTGCAGGTTGTCCAAGCACATCAAAACCAATACCCTGACACAAAGAAGGATAACCCTGATCAGGCAACAATGAGTAGAATGGCACCTATGATACCCCCACCTTTGAACGGCTAATACTCTTTGAGTGTAAGAGTGACCCAGAGGCTAGGGAAATTTATCCAATAGAGTAGAATTTTAAGGTCGATGTACAACCCTCAAATGTTTTTCAAATGAAACCGAATTTCACACATGATGTTGTTAGCTAAGGACTACCCTAAATTGGTATTGTAGACGATAAGGTTACCAGTTATGTAGGTCCCGATGACGATGAATCAAATGTGTACAAATGAAAGAGGTTTTCGTAACCACCACCTTATAAGAGTGCTACGAGTTCTAATTTATAGGCAGAGGACATGACCTGGAAATGACCATGGGATAACCTACCTCTGTTGTGGTCGCATTTCTCCACCCCTTGTGCACGGTATGTACATTTACATGATTAAACTCTTATTTGTGTAATTTGATACGATTGTCGCTGCACCACCTCTTATGGTCAACAGCTGTGTTTACCCGGGCTCCTCATTAAACATCTGTCTTTGATAATTCCATCTCGAGACACAACTTGGACAGTTTTATCATAGCAGGTGTTCAACCATTTTCCTTTGCTCCATCTTGTGTCTTACGCTCGCTTGCTTATATAAAAATATATATGTACATTTACAAATCCCATCATATTTCTCCTACAATATTGAATCTTTACATTATATATATATATATATATATATATATATATATATATATATATATATATATATATATATATATATATTAGTAAGGCATGCTTAGTGTGGGGGAATTCCACGTGGAATTTCTTTTCCACCACGGAAGTGATGTACATGCTCTGGAGAAGATTCTAGAATTTGGTTAGGCTTAGATTGGTAAGCTTCCCCCCCCCCCCATCCCATCCACAAGCGGTAGCCTCGAACCGCGTCCACCACGGATCACCTTTACGCGGGTTAGAATCTCCGCGGCGTGAAGATTGGAGGCCATTCTAGAGTAGCGCTGCCCCCCCCCCCATGCGGGGGGGGGAGAACCTCGGATATATATATAGGGCTCGTCTTCCATGTGGGAGACACGGAGTTGAGAAGTCTCGCCCGGACCCAAGAAGATTCTCCTACTTCCAAGTCAGGTGCTAACAACAAAGCAAAGTGACGGCTGAAATTTTTGTGTGATGGAATTAGCCCCAGCCAGTGAGATAATTCCATTTGACGATCGCCACTGAGCGATTTTTCGGACTCCACTCATCAACTTCTGTCGAAGCCCTCCTTGTTCCCCCCTCGTTTTCGGGTGACCGAAATACTCTCCCCTGGACCGGACGTTACCGCCCCCCCCCCTTTTGGATAACCGTCATCACGTTAACCTCCCACTCAGAATCTCCGAGCGCCCTCGCCATCACGTTTATTGCCTGCAGAAGACATCCGTGAAGCCTTACCCTGACGTCTCACCCGGAATCCTCCGTAAACCAACCCCCTCTCCCCCTTCAGTAACCACATTGAGTTAATCCTCCCCATTTGAATAGTCTCCTTCTATAATACATTAATTTTTAACTTCAGAGTTTGACGCATAACTCTGCAATTCCCCCCTCATTTACCAATTTAATTTTGCCTATTGATTCTCTTATGTTATGTAAATAAAATTATATTTTTGTACATGCCTCTTTAAATAACCTTGAGCTTTGCCAATGCCCAAATTTTGCCTGACCTCGTTGCTCTATTTCTCGCTGTTTCGCGCGTCGAAACTCGTGGCGATCCGTCCCTTGTCGGTTCGCCTTTAAGTTCTTGGTCCCTCCCCCATAGATATAATATGGTATTGATATAATGTAATGTCATACCATGACACTTAGATTTAATAGGACCAATTCGCGTCCACTTTGCGGAGGTATCTTTTGGGCCTATTGAATCCTGCAATTTAGGTGCCAGAAGCCTACCTATTGCGTAGTCCGATTACTACAAGCCTACTTACTGCGTAGTCCGACCACTAGATACTCGTATATTCGCTTTAGCTGCATTCCATTTACAAAAGTAAGATTAGAAAAAATAACTTCTTACAAATCGGTCTCCTATTTGTAACATTTCGAAAACTTACAACGCAAACTAACGTAAACACTTACTGCATTCAACCATCAAAACAAGAAACCTTCTGAACTCATTGCGTGTGTGAGAAGTGTGTGAATGGTGTGGGGGAGGGGGAGCGAAAATCAAATAATTCTGTCGGACACTCAATGGTAAGACGTGGCAATTCCAGTCCACATATATAGACAAAGATAATTAGATCATAAAGGACTCTGGCGATGCTAGATATCCCGCGATGAGATCAATTTTGATGATTATTTTTAATAATAGCGAAAACAGGGTGTGCATCATAAAGAAAGTGAGGAAGTTAGAGGGTATGGGCGAATGTGTGGAAGAGACATACAAGGATCAGTAAACCACCCAACTACCCCATAGATGTTTCCCAACCACAAAGAAAGAGAGAAGAGAAAAAAAATGAAATAGGAAAAAAGAAAAAAAAGAAAAAGTTTAGAAACAAAAAATAAAACAAGAACAGAGATAAAAAGATAAGAGAGCAAAACTAATAGAGAACACGAATGATCAATAATGATAACGTGTCAAATGGGCGTAAACCCTGGCATTGTTGTTTACCAGTCGGAGTAAGTTAATCAGAGATTATAAGGGGCTTCAAACACAGCCGCCAATAATGTCAGAGAAAAACACAAAGGAACAAAGTTTGTTTTGCTTCAAGTCTCTGTTCACCCACGGCCTGATTCAAGGACAAAAAGGAGTTTGTTCGTTGAAGGCCTATTTATAACTCTTCCTGGTCGCGATTGTTTTATCAGGAAAATATACTTTATTGAATCTATAGACCCATTATTTCAGTTTATTTTTAATTTTATTTTTAATTACTTAAAATAAATTTAGTGTGTGGTTTATAATTCGTTGTTTAAGGAAAATAGAAAAGACATAACTAAATTCCATTCTTCCAAGGTAAAACTATAAAATTCCATCCCGCTTTTACCTATCATTTCCGAATATTTAGTAATACAAACAATTCTCTATATTGAATATCTTTTTGCGGAATATTTGGGTTCCAAACACTTTTATCAAATCCAAATTATCGAAGTCTGAAATAAGCATAGCTAAAATTTATATACAATATATCTGGTATACTTAGCTTCCAAGAAAGTGGTGATGGTGGTGATTTTGTTTGTTTATTTTGATAGCCCATCTAGCGAATGCCTACTAGCAATGCTTGCAGTAATCAGATCACAGCCTACTAGTAGATAATTAAAAAAACAAATAAAAATAAAAATAAAAAAGGTAACGAGAAGGAAGCACGCTCCGGCGTCGGGAGCAGGGGAGCCTGCCCCCGGTGAAGGAACATGCTACCTACAAAAAAGTCAAATATAGTGAAGGAGGCCAGCCTCCTCGAAAAATACGTATAGTCCACAAGTCTGTGTGCACGAACCAGTCCCGAGTGCAAGGGAAAGCGGTAGCAACCCCGCTCATCGCGGTACCGGGAGGGGTAACGTGAGCGAAGCTCACACAGAATGGAACATTCAACAAGAATGTGCCCATTATTCTGGGGACATCGCAGGCTTCACAATAAGGCGCAGGCGACCGCTTCATCAAATGGCAGTGCATCCCGCAAGTATGTCCAATTCCGAGGGAGACAACAGAAAGCAACCTGACGACGTTGTGGCATTGGGGGTACTCGTAGGTCCATGAGAACAGTTTCGGCGCAATGGCCCGTAACTTTAAGTTCCACTCGACCGTCTCCCATCTTCTTTGACAAGCAGCCCGGATTCCTGCCATGTAATAGATCTGAGGATGAACCAAACGCTGGTCTAGTCACAGAGTCCTAGCGGACTACTTGGCGTCCTCATTCCCCGCAATTCAATCCATGCATGTCCAGGAACCCAGAAGAAGATAATATCGATATCTGCTCTACTCGCCAAAACTGTGGCGTCACGTATATCTCGAACCAGGGGATACGGAGATTCTAATGCCCTGAGAGCACTCAAGGCGCTTTGTGAGTCGCTATAAATCCCAAACGGGCACGTCGTTTTATCTTCCGTACCGAGCGGTGTATTGCAACCTTTTCGGCCGTGAAGACAGACGCAGCGCCTGGCAGAGCACCATTGAATTCAAACAAAAGGGATACGACGTGGAAACCGAGCCCCTCTTGCGACTTGGAGCCATCCGTATACACTGGCAAAGTTCCAGTGTGACACGAAGTGTACTCCAAAAAGGTGGATAAAACTCGCATCTGTAGTCGATCTTCAAATGAACAAAGAATAGATAAAAAAGTAAGGCAGTAGCCCTATCAGCGCCACAGGCACTGGACGTCACGGAACGAAGAATATCCATGGCGCGGGTAGAGACCCTAAGGCTGCGAATATGAGCCTCCCAGGTGAGGCGTCGGTCAAATACAAGACCAAGGAAATTGTACGAGTCCATCATTTCCAAGCGAACTCCATTTAGAAACAAGTCTGGGTCAGGGTGGATCCATGGATGACAGAAGAAGTGCACCATCTTCATCCTGGCCAAAGAAAACCGAAGCCTGTGCCCTTCGGCAAAGATATAGGCGCGGTTTAAGGACTATTGGAGTCGATGCTCCACAATTAGCCTGGGTCATGCCAAAAGAGATCGAAAGGTCGTCCACGTAGAGTGTCTGAGAAAATCTTTTGGCAGCACCGAGGTAATGCCAGTGTAAAGAGATTAACAATGATGATACTTCCCTGCGGGAGACCTTCCTGCTCAATTGGTCTGGAGAAGGCTCCACTCACCTGTACGTGGAATCGACGATCTCTGAAAAATTCACATATAAATATTGGGAGGCGTCCCCACGCCCGCATTGTGTGGAGAGTCTCCATGATACTGTAGCGCTATGCGGTATCATAGTCATTCTCCAGATCCAAAAACACCATGGCGTAGTGCTGTCTACGAAGGAGGTTAGAGATATTGAGCGAAAGCCGACCGGGGTAACGTGATCTCTCCCTGGTGTGCGAAAAGCGATCACAGTAGCGATTCGCCAGGAGTGTGGAAAGATACCCTCTATCCAGATCCCGTTAAACAAATCTAACAAAAAGGAAATGCCTCGTTTACCCAGGTGTCGATGCATGGCGTACGGGACATCGTCTGGACCATGGGCGGTGTAAGGGCGACCAAGTTTGGTGCCCATTTGAAGTTATTTTCGCGTCTCTAGCTCTGCCTCGTTGGTCGACGCTCCGCGCGCGTGCTCGATATTGATTCCAGAAAAGTGGCGCGCGCATAAGACTATTACGTCACAGCACACGTATAAAAAGACGCTTCCTTTCCTCAAGAGGGAAGAACCCGTTCAAGTCCGTACGGCGAGGACCCTTGCTTTATCTCCTGCCAGTTTGACGCTGACCTGCTGTACGAGTGCTACTAATCTTGGACGTTGACAGTTCTCCATTTGGGAAGTGTGAAAACCGTGGACTCTTTTTGGCTCTCCCTCCTCCCTCACCTACATTTTGTGTCACTCAAGATTATCCCCGTGTGGTACGCCGGTGTCTCATCCGTACCAACTTCGAAATCCCTCGTCACCGGGATCTATCATCACCTCCACCGAAGTTTTTCTTAAATTATAAGATTAGAATTTTTCTTGTTTCTCTCTTTCCCTCGCTGATATTCCAGGACCCACCTGGTAACCAACAGTAACCTAGATAGTGTAGCCTAGTGGCACGACTATTTATCCTCCTCAAGGCGAACTTGGTTTTCCTTCTGAATAAATATTCTGGCGACCTTGTTAGTTTGCTATAGTTATAAAGGGCCGCGTGAACGGAGTTCCGTGTTTGCCTTTACAGGCGGTTTCCGCGCACGGAGCGAGAGAGGAACGCAACTCATTGAATGTCAACCTGTCGTTGAAGGGTTCTCCACCCTGGAAGTAAGCTACAGTTGGCGGCCTTCTGGGAAATCACGACGCGCATTGAATGCTGGCGGAGCAGAATCCCAGCTAAATAATGCGTAGAAAGCGGTTGCGAAGGACTCCGCCACGGAAGCGGGGTACGAGATTGTGGTCCCATCCTTCTGGGGGACGGGAGAGGTGTCCTGCGAGAACTTGCATCGCAACGCTTTGTGTCGCTTCCACACATCTGCTTGTGTGGTTTTTCCGTTAAGGGAAGACACGTATGCCTGCCAGGAATAGCAGCGAGCGTGTTCTGAAACATACGAGTAACGAAATTGAGCGACAGTGAAATAGTTCGGGCCACGCTTGTATTTGAGGCCAATCTCAGGCTCGGCTGACCACCACGGAAACGGTCGGAGTTGAAAGCGGCCAGACGTTCTATGAATAGTAGTTAGGCCCACCATGATGAAGTTGCCGGAGAAAAATTCAACGGCCTCATCTACCGGCCTAAACTCCTCGACTGAGACAGAAATCAGTCATTTCCTGAAATGCGCACCAACGCGCCCACGCCAAGCACTACCGGGGTGGGCTCTTGGGCGGCCGTGGCCCCAAAATAATATTTGAATGTGAAAATGATCACTACCATGGAGGTCATCGACTACCTCCCGCCCTAAATCAGGCTGTGAATCCGGAGAGCACAAAGATAGACGAAGCAGGAAAATGAAGCGGTTCTCGGGCAGTGATGCTTAAACTCATCCACAGTTAAGACACGTATCTCTAACTCGTCGATAAGGTTGGCAAGGACCCGACCCATGGGATTGATCGAGTAGTCTCCCCTGACTGGGTGTCTACTGTTCAAATCCCCCTGAAAGAGAAGGATCCTAGGCAACCGTGCCACGACTCAGCATTGGGGGCCCTGCCATACCCTGCCCCCTTAAGAGGGTTGGCTTTATTGAGCAGCTCCTACCGGGTGCGGTCAATATTGGGCTACTTACGTGCTTTCTTGGCAATCCCCTGTGAAAGAAAAGGAGGGAATTCCTCTGGAGAACGAGATGCAGGGAAGTTCCATGCATCCGTAAGGATAGGAGAGGAGTAAGACTCCTCTCCGGGCAAAGAGGTTTGGAGGGTCCCCTGAGAAAGAACATGGGCTGGGACCTCCATTTATTTGATGGAGCTGCCCGAGATGCGGTTCTGATGCTGGAGGAGGCGGAGTAAAGGGGAAGATTTTCAAAACTTCATTCATGAGCATGGGAACCCTAGTATTTTCACAGGGCGCAGACGCTAATCACCCCCACGCAGTAGCCTGCTCTGCGAGTGGTGAATACGGGGCCGGTAAAACCAGAAGCCGCCATTTGGAACCACTCCTCTCGCCCAGGGCCAGGCAGCCCTTCGGCATGGCGACTTCACATGGGCTGGACGTAAAATTGATAGACTGTGAAAAGAGAGAGAGGAAGGTTATGTAAGGAAGGTGAAGGTGCGGATGAAACAGGTTGTTAAAAACCCACCACTCCAAACCGGAACTATGGGATGAGGGGTCGTTTTCCCATCCTCCCTCAGTCCGATCCGGGATGGTTGGGTGAGAGAAAGCTGGTTGGTGTCTACCCTTTGAACTTAGAGGCCGACCAGAGAAAGTTGTGGAAGAGGTTGTATGGAAAGTGAGGAAACAGAGTAACAAGACATGGTTTCATAAAGAAGGAGCCGAGTCTAAGCTGGAGCTGAACGGAGCGCTGATTCCCGTCAGCAAGATGGCCAGAAAGCAAATCGCCGTGCTCCTTACTGGGTGGTGGTGGTTCGCCAACCTGCCTTTATCCTGGCGGATTCCAACCAATGGTACCAGGTGCCGGTTCAGGTGGAGCCTTCGCAACTCAGGGCAGAGTGATCTGTTCCGCGTCGTAGGTATGTGAATATAGATACGCGTCGGAAGGATTCCTTGGAATAGAAAGTGTGTGTGTTGTGCTGCGAAGACGGGAGAGGGAAGAAAGAGCTGTTGTAATTGGCTATGTGGGTGATGAGAATTGTAAGATCTAACCACCCCCAAGTACAGGGCTTAATAGTTGTTCCCTTCGAGTGTTACTAGTTCTTCTCGCACTAGCTTACTAGTCATTCCCGTTTTGTCTCACTAGTCCTTTCCTTCCTGTCTTACTAATTCTTCCCACCCAGTTTACCTATTTCTTCCCGTCAAGTCTAATTAGTTTTTCTGCCATCATACTAGTTCTTCCCTTCCAGTCTAAATAGTTATTTCCGTCTTGTCTTAATATTTTTTCCCATTCTGTCTTACTAGCTCTTTCCATCCTCTCTAATGAGTTCTTCCTGTCCTGTCTTACTAGTTCGTAATGTCCTGTTTTACTAGTTCTTGCGTGATGTCTTACTAGTTCTTTACGTCCTGTCTTACTAGTTGTTTCCATTCTTTCTTTTTAGTTCTTCCCGCCATGTCTTCATACTTCATTGCATCTTTTCTTACTATTCTTCTCCTTCTGTCTTACTAGTACTTCCCGTCGTGTCGTACTAGTTCTTCCCGTCGTGTCGTATTAGTTCTTCCCTTCCTGTCTTATTAGTCCTTCCTGTCATGTCTTAATAGTTCTTTCTGACCTGTCTTACTAGTTCTTCCCGTCGTGTCCTACTAGTTCGTTTCATCCTTTCTTATCAGTTCTCCCTGTCATGGCTTACTAGTTTCCCCCCCTGCCTCACTAGGTCTTCTATCATTTCTTATTACTTCTTCCCGTCCTGTCTTACTTTTCCATTCCATCCATTATTATTAGTTATTCTCGTCCTATCTTACTAGTTTTTATCTCCCTCTTATTATTCCCTCCTGCCCTCTCTTACTAGTTCTTTCCCATTCTGTCTTACTACTCCTTCCAGTCGGGTCATACTAGTTCTTCCGGCCTTGCCTTACTAGTTTTTTCATGTTTTATTATTTCTTCCCGTCCTGTCTAATATGTTTTCGCCGCCCATCTTACTAGTTGTTCACTTCCAGTCTTACTAGTTCTTTCCTTACTTTCTTATTATTCTTCTCGTGTCTTACTATTTCTTACCCCCCTATCTTACTACTCCTTCTCGTCCTGTCTTACTAGTTCTCTCATTGAGGTCTAATAGGTTTGCCCTGACACTCTTACTAGTTTTTCCATTAAAATCTTACTAGTTCTTTCCTTCCTCTTTTACTAGTTATTCCCCTCAAGTCTTACTATTTCTTCCCCTCCTGTTTTATTATTTCTTCTGTCCTGTCTTAATAGTTCTCTCATTTCTGTCTAATAGGTTTTCCCTTCCACTTACTAGTTGTTCCATTCCAGTCTGGCTGTAACCAGCCTATAACCGGCCGAGTATCATCATGTAGCCGGGGTGCTTGGTCGTGTACATAGCGGACCTCATAGACGTCTTGCCCGAAGCTTACTACGCTGTCGAATGGACCCTGACGGTTTTTTCATCGGAAAAAATGAGAATTCGATTGTCATGACTCTTGGTTGGGAAGGCGACAACAGCACTCCCGACGGTTTTTTTTTCGCATACGGTCGTTTAGCAAACGCCTTTCCACGCACCTCAATCTTATGCCTCCCTTTCCCTTGATGGCCCTGACCACCAAGATTTTCTTCTTCCCAAGCGCAGTCATTTTGAGCTTCGGAGCACATTCGAACGCTTTTCTCACAGCTAAACGGTTGACAACTTGAGCCCTGCCTGAACGAGGTCTATTTTCTTAAGATCTTTCCCCTTTTTGAGCCTCTCTGCGACTGAACGGTCATCCGGCTGACGACATTCGGCAGCTTGACGATGTGGGACTTGCTGCCAGCAACCAAACCAATCATGAGTAACAAGAACTAGACGGAGAGACTCGAATAGGCTGAAGCTCATGATTGGAGGGAGGAAGATTGGGCGAGAATTCATTTCAGCGACGAAGTAAATTTAATTTAACTGGATCTGATGGCAGACGCTTTGAAAAACGTGATGCATGTGACAGACTTAACACTAAGTGTGTTAAAAAGTCTGCTAAGCATGGAAGAGGCAGCGCCATGGTATGGAGGATGTTTTCGTCTGAAGGAGTTGGACCCAGGGTGGGCAGCTCTAAAAACCCGGGTTTTATTCCTGGGGTTTTGGGAGCTTTTTCAAGTGAAATTTGAAAAAACCCGGGTTTAGGGTTTTTTTTTTCAAAATTACATTTTTTTTCAAGAAATAAATGCTACTTATCATTATTTTGTTCAGAATTCATATTTATGTTTATAATTTCAACAAATATGTATTAAATTAAGGTTATTTCTCTGATACTGACTCGCAATAATTCATCTCTCCTTCTACAGGTTATGGATATCATGGGTACCCACCCATACTTCTCACTCAGTGATCTGTTCTTACCTTAATATAATTATTAAAGTAATTAATTATTATTATAAAAATAGAGATATCTATTCTTTTTCTATGTTATTCTAGTGATTGTAGCATTTGTTTTTTAAAAAACCCAGAATAAAACGCGGGTTTTTGTTGTTGTTTTTTTCAAAATTACACTTTTCTTTTCAAGAAATGAATGCTACTTATCATTATTTTTTTTTTTCAAATTCATATTTATGTTTAGAATTTTAACAAATATGTATCAAATTAAGGTTATTTCTCTGATACTGAGTCATAATTCATCTCTCCATCTACAGGTTATGGCCATCATGGAACATGGGTGCCCCAAATTCTCGATCAGTGGTCTGTTACTGTGATCTATTCTTACTATAATATAATTATTAAACTAAGTAATTATCAATATTATATAAAAAAAGAGATGGTTATTCTTTTTCTATGTTATTATAATACTTGTTGCATTTGTTTTCTGAAAAAAAACAAGATTTGAAAAACCCCAGAATAAAACCCAGGTTTTATTGGGCTTTTTCAAAATTTTGGGTTTTTTGCCAACCCTGGTTGGTCCGCTAGCGCGAATAATTGGAAAGGTAAATGCGAATGTCTACCTAAACCTCGTAGAACAACATGTTATACCTTATTCCGAGCGGCTCTGAACTTTGCCATACTTCAAAGCGAGTAAAATGCTATTTCGAACAAGAAGATATTGAAGTAATGAAGTGGCCACATATTGATTTAACTTTCATCGTTGTCAAATCTTGCTTTGTTTCAAGTGTATTTGTTTGATAAGCAATTCTGTGAATGATCGTTCTCTTATTTTAGACGTGTCAATATTTGATTTTGTTAGTTTATTTAGTATAATTTCTTCAATATACGATTGCATCATAGGAAATCTTGATAAAATATATTAAATGCATGCTTTTATGAACCATAGAAATTTAATTTACCTACATACTCGACATATTTTGAAAAAATATTTTAATAAAGTAAAATTGTTCTTTTAATTTGCTCAGTAGAGTTATTATATATATATATATATATATATATATATATATATATATATATATATATATATATATATATATATATATATATATATATATATAAAATGCATAACTCACAAAGTAGCATGTGAGGTTCGCAATAAATGCAATGTCCCGCAGGAAAAATGAAAAGGTGCTCCCAACTACTTTCGAACTTTATTCACTTCATTGTCAGGGATAACTAAATAAACTGAATAAGGTTCGAAAGTGCTTGGAAGCACCTTTTTATTTTCCTGCGGGATATTGTATATATATATATATATATATATATATATATATATATATATATATATATATATATATATATATATATATATATATATATATATCAAACCGCGATGAAAGAAAAGATAAACGATAAACGGAATAATTTTTTCGAATTTTCCTATTTGCGAAAAAATCTGTGCAGAGGTGGGGATCAAACCAAGAACACTGATGTAGCGAGCAACCGCTTTAATCTCAATTAAAGACATCCCAAAGAACACTTGGCTACGTGGGAGAATAAAAATTCTTTTGAATTGACAAGCTTTTAAAGCATGCTTCTCTAGGTCGATCGGAACGACTGATTGTACCTATTCCGAATTGAACCGACTTAGCACGCCCGCAAAATTGATCCGTTTTGCCAAATGATGGCAGTAGTAGCCCCTCCACAGGAGTGGCACGGATGTCTTGACGACGTAGCGACACCAACAGCACGCAGCGACTCAGTCGGAAAAGTGTAGAGTGTGTGTCGAGTCTCCCCTCCCCCCACTGTTTCCTCACACACGCCTGAACTTGACCAATCCTTGCTCGGCCAGCTCTTCGTTGATGTTTCCAAGGAGTAGCCCACGGGTTCTCTCGCATAAACTACTCTTTTGACAAAATTCTTACTAGTGTGCGATGTCACCCGTACCAGACAGCCACCAAGTGTTCAAAGAGCACTTATAGTTGCCACCTCACCAGGATGAGTCGCATTCGCAAGGGTCCCGTCCGACAACGGGCGACTTTCTGTTCTCTACCAAGTAACCAAGCTTGAATCCAGCAGAATGGAAAGAGCCGATAGCCTCTCCATTAGGGCCCCGACGTCAACAAGGCTCCGCTCACTTTATATGTGACTCTTGCTGTTTGGTTCTTACTATTCCCACCTGAGGGCGCACCGGGAGCGAACGTACTATTACTGTCTTGCCACCTGCAGAAACGGCAGGGGACTCGTCTACCCTCGAAACTCAAAAAGGAAAGGAACCCATATTCTTTTTTCTTCTTTATTAGAGAGGAAGGCGGGGAATAATCCATCTTTTCTCCCCGCTGGAAATTGGCTCCAAAGTCCGCGAGCAAGCCTCAGCCATATCATTCTCCGAAATGGGGAAATATTTGGCTCTCCTAAGAGTACCATCAGAATGAGGTCTCTCCGCTCCCCTTGACTGCTCAAGGGCCCGTGCCACCCCATGAGACTTTCACACGAACGGTATTAGTCTCGGATGGTATCTTTCACCGAGTCTATGCTCTCGTTTCTCTTGTGAGCGCATTCCTTTAATTCCCTCAGTCGTAACTATATGGACGTAATGGAAAAGAAAATAATCCACATGGAAAATAGGTATTATAATCTCCCAATGTCTTGGGAGGATAAATAGAAAGTCTGAACAAGATCAGAAACATCAAGACTGTGATCATTTACACATACTAGGTCTGCAGATTCGAGCTAAGATGTGTCTTGAGACCCCGACACGCAGTAATGATGATTTTGTCCTGGAGTTTAAACCATAAAAGATTGCCGGCGTAGCCACCTGATATGTGCAATGGAAAGGTTGAACAGAGTCCCCTAGCCAGAGGGCTTTCAGCCATCGCTGCAGATATCTTGCCACTGGGTTAGATTATGATGAGAGGACGAAAATAGACAAGGGAGTAGATAAAGGCATATAATTAAGAGGAGAGATAGAGGGGTCAACTAAGGATTTTTTTTTGTAAATCTCTCATCTGGCGACTGCCTTCTAGGGCATAAGTCGCCGTACTCATCCTAGCATAAATCTAGGCTATATTAAAAGACAAATATAAGAAATAAAAAATAATACAAACAGAAAAAAACAAGAAAAGCAAACAAATTGAAAGAATATAAAGCGAGCTCAGTCGACGAGGGAAGGCCCACCCTCCCCCGGCGAAGAAGCACGCGATCCATAGTCAAACATTAAATAAGGGGGAGAAGGACGGCCTCCTACGAAAAGCGAGAGCGGAACGCAACTCACTCACAGAAAACTTGTCGTTGAAGGGTTCTCCGCCCCTGGAGGTAAAGACCAGCCGGCGGCCTTCCGCGACATCACGACGTGCATTGAATGCAGCATCACGGCTAGAGAATGCGGAAAAAGCGGTCGCTAAGGATTCCACCACGGACGCGGGGTCCGAGATTGCGATCCCATTCTCCTTGAGACCGGGAGGGGGGTCCTGCGAGAACTTGCCCCGAATCCTTTTGACCCGCTTCCACACCTCAGCTAAAGGGGTCTTCCCGTTGAGTGAAGAGACGTATGCCCACTAAGAAGAGCGGCGGGCGTGCTTCGAAATATACCGGAACCTAGCCCTAGCCCGACGAAATTCAGCGACAGTGAAATCGTTCGGGTGGCGCTTATAGGGCATGTAGGCATAACGCTTCTGTTTGAGGGTTGTCTCACACTCGGCCGACCACCATGGGAGTGGTCGGCGTGCAAAACGGTCAGACGTCCTAGGAATAGTAGTCAGGCCCACGGCTATGAGGTTGCCGGAGAAGAACTCAACGGCCTCATCTACCGACCTAAACTCCTCGACTGAGATAGAGAATTCAGTCATTTCCTAAAATGCAGGCCACCGCGTTTGCGACAAGCACCACCGAGGTAGGCTCTCAGGCAAAAGTTGCCCTGAAAATAATATTTGAATGGGAAAGTGATTACTACCATGGAGGTCATCGACCACCCCCCAATAAAAATCAGGCTGTGCATCCGAAAAGCACAAAGATAGGTCAAGGGAAGAAAATAAAGCGGTTCTGGGACAGTGATGCGTAAACTCATCCACATTTAGGACACCCATCTCAAGCTCTTAGATCAGATAGGCAAGGACTTGTCCCCTGGGATTTATGGTGTAATCTCCCCAGAGAGGATGCCTGCCGTTCAGATCTCCAAGCAAGAGATAGGGCCTCGGCAACCGTGCCACGACGCGGCGGAGGTCCCCCGCGTCGAAGTCAGCTGACGGTGGAATGTACGCAGAAATGATAGTATACCTCCTATCCAGGTGCAGAGACATCATGCCGGGTGTAAACCGCGCATCCCCCAGCCCGGCCATACCGCGGTGGTGGGGTCGCAAGACCCTTGTACCCCGGGAGGGCAGGCAGGGGGCACGCGCCTAGCATGGTCTCCTGCAAAAAGATAGCTAACGTAGAACGGGACGAGACGAGCTTCCGCAGCTCCTCCCAGTTGGCCCGGATTCCACGGCAGTTCCATTGAAGGAATATGCCCTCCAGGCCTAGGTCGGAGGAGACGCGGGGGCCCTCCTCGAACTGCAGACCCTCACGGGAATTGCCGTACGCTTCCAGGGGGGATAACCCCGGGCACTGTTGGCCGGACAAAGCGCTGAAGGCGCTGTCGCCTTCGAGGACTAATTGGGGGAGGTTGGGCTCAAAATGCGAGTCTTTTCCTCCCTCCGCCTCGAAACCTTAGGCAGCTGTTGTGGCTTCAGAGGCAGGGGGCCCTCTTTTCAAGGAACCACCGTCTCCGAGCCACTCGCCCCCCCACGGAACGTGGGCGAAGGAGCCAAAGCTTCTTTGTTGCTGTCCTCCTTTCGGGGGACAGCTTTAGGAACCCCGGAAGATGGCCTAGCGACCATCTTCAGGGGTGTTGCTCCTGTGAGTCTAACGACTCGGTGGAGGCGCGTGGCCGTTTTGCCTTACGGGAAATGGTCACGCTGGGGAAAGAGGGGGGAGCCCTGGTTTTAGCAGGGGCTGAGTATGAACCCTTTTTGCCACCAGCTTTACCAGGTGAGCGCCCAGCTTGAGTAGAGCTCGCAGAAGGGCTCCAAATGGGCGCGGAAACAACCGCGCTCGTTGGCCTGGATGAGCCAGGACCAGAGGGTGCCTTTCTAACTATTGAGTCAAATGACGTTTCAGGCAGAGCCGGGCGCGCGAGAAACCAAGTCCTTAGCCTCGTGGAATGAGAGTCGATCCTGGGCCTAAATGGCCAGGATTTCTTTCTCAAGGAGATATGCACCACATTGCTTCGAAGAAGCAGTGTGCGGCTCTTCGCAATTGACACACTTGGCCACACACGATTTGGACTTATCGTGTGCGACCTTGGAGCAATTTTTTACAGACTTCGGGTGACCCTGACTTTGCACGTCTACATGAGTGATTCGTATGGCCGAAGCGGTGACAGTAATATAACCACCGCGGCAGTGGCACGAATGCCTTCACGTGGTAGTGGTACCAACCAGCACGCACCGACTCAGAGATCTTGTCACAGTCGAACGTGACGAAGAGTGTAGGGGTGGGTCTCGAGGCCCCTCCCTGTTTTTTCATCACACGTTCGACCTTGACCGCCTCATGGTCGGCCAGCTCTTGGGTGATGTCCTCAATGGAGTAGTCCACGAGTTCCCTCGCATAAACTACTCCTTTCACAAAGTTCATGGTAGAGTGCGTCGTCACACTCACCGGGTTGCCATGATGTGTACGAAGAGCACGTATATTGGCCGCATCAGCGGGATTCGCCGCATTCGCCAGAAGGCTCCCGTCCGAGAAACAGGTCACCTTCGGCATTCTACCAATTGCCCTAATCCTCTCCTCTGATGGATCATGTTGCCCTTGGCCAACATGCTGCCATCAGTGGAGCGAATAACTAAGAAGCGTTTGAAGGTCAACTGGCTCGAAAACGCCAGGTAATCTCTGAATGAGGGGCCCTGACGTAATTGAGGCTCCACTCAGCGCACTTTTGGTCTTATTTGGGGATTCCCCGCCCAGGAGAGCACCGGGGTCGGACGTGCGCATCTTGGCTTGGTCGCGTTAAAGGATGGTAGCGGCCTCGTCCGTCGCCGTGGCTCTTTGGGGGGAGAAGAGCCCCGAGTCTTTTTTGACTTCTTTTTATTACTTTTTTTCTAGAAGAGGAGGGCGAGGAATGGACCCGCTTCTCCCCTCCCCCAGCAGGAGCCACAGGCCACATGGGCCAGCCTCTGCAAGGTCCTTCACCGAGATTGTTAAGGTCCCAGCAGTCGGGGGGGCACCGGCTGGAGGAGGAGATTTCTGCCCTCGTTGTTCTGTCTTAGCAGCCCGACCCTTCTGTCACAGGGGCAGACTCGGGCTCGGTGTTTGATGCCGAGCCCGAATCTTCCCCCATGGAAGGCCCGACCTTATGAGGCTGAGCTGCGTCAGGGACCATGTCTATCTCAGGGAGGGGGGCCTCTATTTTGCCCTTCCCCCTCCCCCAGGGCATCACAGGTCATGTCAGTCTCGTCCATGTTCTTTGGGGGAAGCATAGGCCTTCGCCTCCACTAGATTTAATATTTGGGCCTGCAGGTCTTTAGAGGGAAGCTGCCGATGGGGCCTTTCTTTCCTCTCTCCCCATAAGTCGGTTTGCCCTACCAAGCCGCTTCAACTGGGAGTGGCCGGTTATGGGCTGCCTGCTGGCTTTTCTGGCAGTCCCATGTGAAAGCAAAGGCGGGACTACCAGATTTGAGGTGGAGTCACGGGGTGATTCCAAGGAAGGGGCTGAGGGGGAGTCTCTTGCACCCGTAGGAACTGGAGAGGAGTTAGCGTCCTCTCTGGTTGAATAGTTATGGAGGGTTCCCTAGTAAACCCCAGGGGTGACTTCTATTTTATCTGTGGAGATGCCTGAGGGCGGCTCCGTCGTTCTTAAATGGAAAATGGGGAGAGATTTTGTTTTTTGAAAGTTTTCATCATTGGGCATGGTGACCTTTTTTTTACGAGATGCACACGCTAATCCCCCCCCCCCATCGCAATGGTCCGCTCTACGAAGGGTAAGTACAGGCTTGGCAGAGCCAGGTGACGCCATTTCAGACCACCCCTCTCCCGCCCTGTGTCCTGGCAGTCCCTCATCATTGCGGCTTCACCTTGGACACGGCGTAAAATGGATAGCATTTGAAAAAAGAAAGGAAGAGGAGTTGAGGAAGATGTGGGTGTAGATAAGGCAGGTTATTAAAACCCAACCCTGTGAAATTAGAGGTTGACCAGAGAAAGTTGTGGGGAGTTGTATGAAAGGCGAGGAAATAGGGCAGAACCACAAGTGTCTGAAGGCAGGAAGGAGAAGAGGCTAAGCTGGGGTCGGATGAGGTGCTGAGTCCTGTCAGTACGGTGGCCAGGATGGCAAATCGCCGCGCTCCTTACGGGGGGTCCACTAAGGAGTAAGGTGGGCCATCACCTATTATTATCATACCCCAACACTGTGAGCGAGGTGTCGTGTTTGTATTCGAGGTTCAGTTGCAGTAGAGGTATTCCTCCAGGTTTTACCATAAATACTCTTGTGCGAAAATAAAGATGGGGGGATTCTCATAGAAAAAAGGGGGCATAGCGGAAAACGGGGAACGCACGAAATTTCCCGGGCCCTGTCAAGGACTCGGGCAGGGGGAGAGCCAGTGCTTGTCCGACAGGTTTTAGTTGCAGCAGGGGTGTTACCCCAGCCTACAACATCCCTCCTCTTGCTGGTCAAGAAATATAGAGGGGATAGTAGTCGCAGAAGAATTTGGGTACACAGAGGGAAATGAGGAACGCGCCCGATTCCTTAGCCCTTGTCAAGGAATTGAGACAACCCACTTAGCCAAACCATCCCTATTTGGAGTAGGGCCGGGGGCCCATCCCACTCCTCCGGATTCCAAGTGCAACAGGTTAACAGAGATAACATAGCGATAGCACAAAATTTCATCTCATAAAATAATACAAACTTGGAATAATTTGCTAAATCATATAGTTTAAAGCACTACAGTAAATATATTTAAAAATAATGTCAATGAATATTAAGATATAACTGTAGAGAAATAAGTTATTTAACCATTTCTTTATCCATATCATCTATTTTATCTGTCCACCTCTGACTTCGACAATTTCCTTTATTTTTTTTAATTAGCCTCGAGTGGATTTTAGGGTATTTGCTTGTTTTTAATTCCGTAATATACGGGGTAGTAAAAAATATGATGTTATGTACAAGTTATATAATGATTTATTTTAAAATTAGCAATTCAACATTATCAGAAAGCAATGTTTAGAAATAAATTAGCAGGAATTTTGTGTCACCTCAATATTTAGTCGCGCCGTTTGGCTAGAGACAAAACTAAGTAGCATAGAAATTTCGAAGGATATCAAGCTCTAGCTGATGACAAAAGCAATACATGTCATTGAGTCAGCAACTTATACTGATAGCTCATACGTGAAATGATCAACTACTATCCCCTCGGCCCCTTAAAACTTCGATGAAGTTCACTGAAAACAAGATTTCAAGTTTCGTGCTTTTTACAATGGATTTATTAGCCAAAGGGTCCCAAAAAAACATCGTTGGAATGATGTGTTTACGATATTTTTAGGGTGTGCCAATAGAGAGCCAAAATATAAGTGTTATTAAAATGCATTAATTTTATTAGAATGTAAGATAACCAAATAGTTACGTGCAAGTAATTTTTATTAAAACATAATAGTAAGGTACTTACCACCACTAAACGTAGCATAGTACATTATTATTGAGTGATCCTCCAAAGCCTGAAATGAGAAAAAAATACTTGACATTTCAAAATTAATTAATGAGTAGGCGTGACAGATGTTACGTAATAGAAGTAATTAAATTATAGAGTCGTTATAAATCCGTACTCAATCCATTCTATCTAGCTTTGCATATCTCTGAGAATTTAGGCGTATTCGTAGATGCAATTTTAATTTTGAGATAGATTTTGAGTAGGGTGCTACTTATTAAATTATAACGACGATGTTCCAAAATACTAAGGGAATAATACTTAAGCATTATATATATATATATATATATATATAATATATATATATATATATATATATATATATATATATATATATATATATATATATATTTTACTGAAGGCGACTGCGAATTCAGCATTAATAATTTTCTTTTCGAGTTCTCTAATATTCCGCTTTTCGTCGTTGGTTAACCCGTGTATAAGCTCGCCAAAATTCATTACAAAAGCACTGATGAACGACGGCAGTAAAATAATTCACTGGATAAAATGAAACATTTATTGGCCTAACACGTTTCGATACACTCCTGTATAATTATCAAAGGAAGATAGAAATAATATAAGGAAATAAAAACATGGCTATATATATCGGGGTTTGAAGGTTAACAATTATACGAACATATTTATAGGGAATGGAAATTCGTAAAAACAAAGGATTAAGACGGCTTAAATAGGCTAGTTTAAAATGGGCACAAGATTAAGATAGGCGGAGATTATTACTTGGCGCACGAGGACGCGAGGAAGGCAGGGTGAACTGTATGTTTGTATATTTAATTTGGCTGTTTTTCGTTTATATAGAGAGCTTCTAATATAAGTAATTGTTGGCGATTTGGAGCATATGCAAGAATTTCGGTGTTATCTTCGAGTGACTTCCGGTCCAATTGTCTTCCATGTTTTTCAAATGTATGTGTTTTGAGTGCACCGTTGTTTAAATGGTAGCTCATTCTTCGTGTTAATTTTTTTTCTGTCATTCAAATATGTGAATGAGGTAGGAGCTCACAGTCTCACATTTTTCAAGTGTATTCATATATTAAATGACTTCTTTGTTTAGGTGTTAGGGTGGGTGTATGGTTATTTTTGAGTATAAGGTTGGATGTCCGTTTATTACTGTAATAGATTGTGAGTGATACGTTGTTTTCGTTTTAGGTTGGTTTCACTCCTATGTTTATGATTTCCTTGATTACTCTTTCGTCCGTTTTGTACGCTATACTCATAATATTCTTGTAAAATAGTTTAATAGTATTTCCTTTTGCTTCCTGATTGGTGCTGACTATAGGTGACGTGTACCATTTCATATATATATATATATATATATGAGTACTTGGGTAGCCCTCTCAAGCTCTTCGTGTGTGTCTTTCCATGTGGAGCAGTGGGTGAAAGCGCTGTTGATATATGCATTAATTACACTTCTTTTATAACGGTTGGGACATTCGCTTTTAGCGTTCATACAAAGGCCTGGATTTGTCTTTTTTACGTAAACTTTGGTAGTTATTTTGTCGTCATGCGTAGTGGTTAAGGTATCTAAGAACGGGAGTTTGTTATCTGGACTATTTTTTATGGTATAGTTGAGTAATGAGCATTTCTTGAGTTCTCTTGATAATTCCTGGATTTCTTCATCGGTTTGTATATTTATATATATGTTGTCTATATATCTGCAGTAAATATGTGGTTTTGGCAGATTTATAAAAAATGTTCTACCACGCTTCCCATGTAAAAGTTTGCGAAGAGTACTCCGAGGGGAAATCCCATTGCAACTCCGTCGGTTTGCACGTATAGGTCGCCTTTAGGTCCATAAAAGTGGGCTTCCGTAGTGCAGAGCAAGAGAAGTTCTCTTAAGTCGTCCCTGGTATGTTAAAAGGGGGCTATCACTTTGGTTATATACCCTCTCTATGATTAGGTCTATAGTTTCGAAAACAGGAACGTTTGTAAATAAGGATTTAACGTCCAAGGAGGCGATGAAACTTTTGGGGGTGGTGGACTGTATGAGATCGATGAAATCTGTCGAAGATTTCAGATTAAATTTGCTAGGCACGAAAGGGGTGAGGATCTTATATAAGAACTTACTAAGTTCATAGGTTGGTGTAGGGATTTGGCTGATTTGGGGTCTTAGAGGGTAACCGTTTTTGTGCGTTTTTACTGTACCGTAGGCGTATCCGGGGGCAAAGTCTCCGATTATTTTCTTGAATTTTAAGTTTCCTGGTTGGCGCTTTATGCGTTTGATGGTTTTGTTCAACTTTTTCTTTAAGTCTTACAAGGAGTTACAAGGAAAGAAGGTACCCTAGGAGACCTTACGGTCCATTCAAAGAGGGTACCTTTGGACTAGCAATCGAGCGGGCACATGGCTGCTCAATTGTTTTGCGTCCCTAAACGGCCACTTTTCAAGACTTTGTCTAGTCTTGACTTGAACTGGTCAACAGATTCACTGTTGACAACTTCCACTGGAAGTGCGTTCCACATACCGCAGATACTGTAAGTGAAAAAATTTCCACACAGATTGCGGTTATAACGCTTCAGTTCAAGTTTGAAGCCGTGATTGCGCGTTCTGTTCTCACTCAGTGTGAAAATATCCCGATAGTCAACATTGTCGAACCCTCGAAGTATTTTGAAAACTTCGATGAGCTGACCACGCAGTCTACGGGTTTCCAACGAGAACAGATCTAATTCCCTTAGTTTATCCTCATAACTTTTATGTCGGATAGAGGGAATCAGTTTGGTTGCCCTAGCTTGTACGCGTTCCAACCTTGCGATTTCCTTTCGAAACGAAGGACTCCAAAATTGTACGGCATACTCCAGGTGCGGCCGAACCAGGGAGTTGTACAGACAAAGTACTATCTCCCTGTTACGGTATCCAAACTGGCGCTTTATGTAGCCTAACATCCTTTGGGCTTTTTTTTCTGCCTCGATGCACTGTTTCGAGAACTTGAGGTCGCTAGTGAGGGCAACACCCAAGTCCTTCTCAGTGTCACTCGATTCAAGAGCAGTGACCTTAAGGATATAATGAGATTTGGGATTTCTGTGGCCGATATGCATTACTTTGCATTTGTTCACGTTGAAAGGCATTTGCCACGTGTCCGACCACTCCCCAATCTTCCAAAGATCTTCCTGCAGGCGGGCAGTATTTCCATCCTTTGCAACGTTCATACCAAGCTTGGTATCGTCGGCAAATTTGGAAATCTTCGCAACCATGTCACCGTCCATGTCGTTGACGTAGATGATGAATAGTAGTGGTCCCAGGACAGAACCTTGAGGCACTCCGCTAGTAACGGGCACCCACTCAGAATCCTGTCCATTCACCACCACCCGTTGCCGTCTGCCACTTAGCCAGTTCTCGATCCAGCCGGCTACTTTTCTGTCTATGCCCAGCGCTCACACTTTCCGGAGAAGGCGGCGGTGTGGTACCTTATCAAAGGCTTTCTGAAAGTCTAAGTAAACCACATCCACCGCCTTGTCCCGATCGTGCTCACTGAACACAAAGTGGAAGAATTCCACAAGGTTCGTCAGGCATGACCGTTGCCTGTTTCTTGTTATTTTCTTAAACTTGGTTCGGTCGTTTAATAAAGTGTCCATTTTGGTAAGGTATTCTTCTTTTGGTATGATAAAGAAGGTTGAGGCTTAATCGGCTTTTCTAACGGTGATGTTTGGGTTGTTACTAGGCTCTTTGGCAGCCGTAATGAGTTTAGGGGAAAGAATCTTACTTTTAAAGTTACCTCAGCACTTGCCCGCTTTGGCAAGTAGTTCAGCTGTTAGTGAAGGTTTAGCAGTGACTTTGTTGTCTTTTTCTAGCTTTTGAATGTCATCTAGGAGAGTTTCTATATTGAGACGTTTTTGGTATTCTTTAGGTTTACTTATGTAGTGGCAGTTAATTCCAAGGTTCAGGAGCGTTTCTTGATCTTGGCATAAACAGTATTCTGAAAGATTAATGTATCCTTTAGTATGCTTTGGAATCTTAAATGGGCTTCCATTAAGTTTAGTGAGCTTTTTAATGGTACGTGTCTTCGAGATATTTCGGTGCTGGTAGAGAATCTGTAGGAGGGATTCTTGGATTTTATGTTTGGCGCGGGGGTTCAGGGCATTTTTTCCCCACCTTTCAACTTGCTCTTTAAGTTTTGGTTGAACTTCCCAGTCTGGCGGATCTTCGTGGTCGTTATCTGTCCCGGTACCGTGACAAACTGTGGCGCTACCGCTTATCCTTTGTACTTGGGACGATCTCTTCCATACATACTTGTGAATTATCTGACGTTTTGGAAGAGGCTGGCCTCCTTCAATTTATTTGACTCTGTTGTTGTTCGCATGTTCTTGCACCGGTGGGAGGCGGGCCTTGTTTTGTTGTTTTTTATGTTTGGTTTGATTTTGGAATTGTAAAATAGCCTACCACTAGGCTAAAATTTGAATCACGGCATGTTGTCTTGGTCACCCTGTTTCGCGCACAAACACGGAGGGGTAATTACTCGCTACAAATACGGACCTTAAGCGCTCTTTTTGTGTGTAGTATAGCAGTGTTGCAATGTGCGGTGGCCCTTGCATGTATGGTTCGTATTGTATGTACACTATGGTTTCTAGTGATCCATCAACCCCTCCCTTAGAACTAGGGGCTCGAGGAATAGGAGTTTGTCATTATTTTTCGTCTCCTTTGTCAATTGCATTTCCAGGAAAATGTTATTGATGTGTCTAAAATTCCCGTAGTTTAATCCAGTGGATTCTCGTGAATTTGTCATTCGCATATTGGGCCCAAACGCGCGGGTGGCAGGAGGAGGCGAGGAAAGGGTGAGCTACTCGAATTTTTGCAATTCTCCCGACGCCGGAGCGCGCTTTCTTCTTCGTCTGGCTTTTTTGCTTATTGTTTTATTTATTGTTCGTTTCATTTTGTGTTTTGTTTGGTTTTTGTATTTTTGTTATTTGGTCTCTGTTTTGTTTTCGTCTTTTTTAATCTAGCCTAGTATTAGGCTGTAATGTGATTACGGGGACCTTTGTTCTAGTATGCAATCACCAGATGGGCTCTTTAAAAGAAATCGAACTTTTGCATCAATGGCTCACTAATGTTTGATCGAGTTCTTAAAACTTTTTCCATTTCACATATCATTAGCTACAAAATAGGGCTTTTTTAACTTTTACTCCACTCTTCATGCTCACCTAATCTTCCCCACCTTTGTATAACATCGGGTGGCCTGTGACTGTTTGGTATGAGGTCAAAGTAGCCGCCATCTGGAAGTTAAATTCATTCTATGCGATTAGTTAGTAAAGAGTAGCTACTTCATCGAGGCCGTCTGGAGGACGCTCTTCATCTGCGCCAATCAATTGACTGTATCCAATGACCAATCTAACAGCCCATAGTTATTGGATACGGTTACAGTCACTCGCTTGGCGTGAATGTAGAAGAGTGTCCCAGGCCTGTACGATGCAGTATTAAGGTAGCTACTTATTTCTAATCTAATGGTACATCCCCAATGCGTACAATGCATTTACCTGACTAAATTGATTCTATTAATTTTTTTAATGTATTCTGATTGTTTATTACTTTCTTCATTAATGGTATTTCTTGTTTAATTACATGTACAGAAGCATCCATACTTTTTAGGACACATGGATTATTTTTTTAGTCCTTGGATATGTCTTGTAAAGGTTGGTGTGGATTTGGATGCACGTGTACAATTCATCTGCAAAGCAAAATAAAAGTACAAGTTTCCCAATAACTCCTTTTGGTGATGGCATTAAAATGTATCAAATTCTGGTATCAGTATGTAGTATGTTACAGTCAAAATGTCTTTAAATAACACATCATATTTGAGGGTAAAGGAGGAGTGGAATTTAGAGTGCATACTGAAAACATGATGGTGGACGCTTTGTGATGTTATGGGGCTGCATGTCAAGTTCGGGTGTTGGTCGTCTCCCCGTTTGTAATGGCACCGGGACCTCAGAGAAGTACCAAGCTGCCGTGAGAGATTACATGCTGCTCTTAGCATGAGAACTATGAAGAAAGGCCAGGAATGTGATTTTCTAGCGGGGCAATGCCCCATATCGTAAGTCTGCAATCACCCTACAGTGGTTCTGGGACAAAAATATCACGGTGATTCATTTTCCCTTGAGATCTACTGGAAAACCTTTGTCGGGACTTGAAAAGAGTCCGTAGGTCGTCGTCAGCCAGCCTCTGAGCAGTCGATCATCATCATACCTCTCAGGTGTCCCACCCTCGTGGAGAACATGCATCAAAGAATAAAGGCTCGGATCATTGCCAGGGGACTCTCGACACGCTAATGAGATTCATGTATCAGTTTAGTGTTGCTGTATTTTTTATAAGAGCACATCTGGCAACTTCCTACAAAGGAAAAGAAAACCAGGCAGACCATACAAATGAAGATCGACGGAACCCTGAATGTTACAATCCTAACGTGCATTCTACACTCGCATGTTATGAATATAGCACAGCCAAGCAGATTCGCAACCACATTAAATTCCATGCTAAAGGAGAACGCTTTCAAACCGATGAAATTTCCGAATGAATTAGATTCATCCGCTCCCGTTAACGTAAAGATCTCTGAAGAAACAAAGAAGACACTTATTCAAGAAACAAAGGGAAAAGAAAAGACGACAGAACAAAGCGAGGAAACAGAAAACGAGAAAACTGAAGCGGAAAATAGCACCGATGAATCAAACATCGAAGATGCTCGAGAAACCTAACACAAGCCCCCAAACACACACACAAAATACAACAACCAGGGGGGGCCCATTCTCCACGAGAAACAACGCCCGCTCCATCTAACCCTAAATGTAAATCAACAAAAGAAAAGCAAATTTCGGCAAGAACGGAAAGAAAAAGGAAGACGGTCAGGAAAAGTACCGCTGAAAATAGCTCAGTAAACTCCACTCTCCCATAACACAACAACCCATAAAGTCAAACAACAACCATGGAAGGAATAAAACTACCAATATTACAAATAAATATCAATGGATAGAAAGAAAAAGAAGCATATTCGGCAGCATAAAGAGAGAAATCGATTCGAATCTAATACTAATCTCTGAATATGGGGGGTAAATCTTGGAACAGAAAACATTAAGATATGGAACTATGATATAATAGCTACTAGTCATACGGACGAACATCATGATGGAGCAGCAATAGCTATCAAAAGAGGACTTGACGACAGGACTCACCGAGGACTAACCGAATCTTACTTCTCAATCGAGATGAGAATGGAACTACACAACCTAATAATTGCTATGGGGTATCAACAGCCTCGGCGCCCAAATCTTCCAATAAATAACTTTGTGAGAATATTTAACAATAGACTACCAATCTTGTCTATGAGAGATTTAAATACAAGATGTGTAGATACCGGATAGAGAAAACACAACCACGCAGGAACGGACCTACAAGCCCTAATAGATAGAAGGATAGTCAGATGACTGGAACCGGACTTCCAAAGGTTCATCAGAAATGCAACAACAACAACACCAGACATACATATGGTTTGCAAATAACAATCTGCCATTTAACTATCATATAGAATATGTAAATGTTATATGCAGCGAACATACAGCAACACCACTCACAATTCATCAGCAAACAATTCAGATGCCCGCTAAAAAATGGAAGGCATACCACAGAGCCGATCGGGCAAAATACAAACAGGAATTTGACAATTACGTGTCAAACGGACATACATATATACAAACAGCAGACAGAAATGCAATACCCAGAGCCAGTGACATTTTTTTTTTTTAATTTTATAGAGCCCATCTGGAAACTGCCCACTTGGGCATAAGTCGCCGAAAACACGACAGCCTAGAACTAGGCTACTTTAAAATAAAATTATAAAAAAAAATAACAATGATAAATATTGGAAAAACTTAACAATCAGGAAGCAGTCTCCGGCAGTGGGGGGAGGTCCCCCTCACCCCGGTGCAGGAAAAGTAACCTACAAACAAAACAATAACAAACGAAAAAACAGAAAAGAACCTTAAATAAAGGGGAGAAGGCCGGCCTCACCCCCAAAGTCAACAAGTCCACAAGTCAATGTGCACGAATCCGTCCCGAGTACAAGGGAAAGGCGGTAGCGACCCCACCCATCCCGGTACCAGGACAGGTATCGTGCGCGAAGATCACCCAGACTGGGACATTCAACAAGAGTGTGCCGAACAGTATGGCGGATGGCGCAGGCGAGCGCTCCATCAAATAGCGATTCGTCACACAAGTGTGTCCGATTCGGAGACGACAAAACGCAACCTGAAGCCGCTGTAGCATTAGGGGATAGGTCCATGGGAACAGTCGCGGCGCAATGGCACGCAACTTTAAGTTCCCTTCGACCGTCTCCCATCTTCTTTGCCAAGCAGTCCAAAGAGCTGCCCGTATTCCTGCCATGTAGTCGGTGTGAGGAAGAGCAAAACGCTGGTCTGGTCGCAGAGTCCTCGCGGACTCTTTGGCGCCCTCATCGGTGCGCTCATTCCCCGCAATTGCTACATGTCCAGGAACCCAGCAGAAGATAATCTCGCAATCCGCCTGGCTCGCCAAAACCGTGGCGTCACAGATATTGCGAACCAGGGGATACGAAGATTCCAATGCCCCGAAAGCACTCAGGGAGCTTTGTGAGTCAATATAGATCACAATCCGGTCTCCAAACCGGGCACGTCGCGTAATCTCCCGTACCGAGTGGTGTATTGCCACAAGCTCGGCCGTGAAGACAGACGCAGCGACTGGCAGAGCCCCGCGAACTTCAAACAGAGGGGATACGACGTGGAAGCTGACCCCTTCTTGGGACTTGGAGCAACCGTATTAACTGGCACGGTTCCAGCGTGACACGAGGTGTGCTCCGAAAGAGGTCGAACGCATTACTACCGGCGCCATACAAGCTTTGGGAGCAGAGGCGTGGCGACAAATAGCCAAATGTAGTACCCTCCAGGGTGGCGTCCTGGGCAGAACCAGGGGCGCCAGCGGACCGAAAGCTATATCTAGCACGTGAAGAAGTTTCCTGGCCCTAAAGTCAAATGGCTTAGAGTATGACTGGCGTCTCTCGGCTGCATAGGCACCGTCGAGATCAGCTGCGAATGCAGTGAAAGCTGTTGGCGACTGAGGGAGGCGCTGTGTTCGCGCGTACAGGCGAGTGGCATCTCCCTAGCATCGACCAACAGGCTCTCAATGGGAAAATGCGGAAGGCACCGGTCGCAAGGCGAAGGCTGGTGTGGTGGATCGAATCCACCTTTCGCAATAAACGCTCGGCTGGGGATGCATAAAACTCGCATCCGTAGTCGAGCCTCAAACGAGCAAAGGATCGATAAAAAAGTAGGGCAGTAGCCCTATCAGCGCCCCAAGCGATTAACGTCACGGAACGAAGAATATCCATGGCGTGGGTACAAGAGACCCTAAAGCTGCAAATATGAGCCTCCCAGGTAAGGCGTCGGTCAAATACAAGACCAAGGAAACGGTGCGAATCAACCACATCCAGGCGCATCCATTAAGAAACAAATCTGGGTCGGGGTGGAGCCTTGGATGGCGGCAGAAGCTCACCACCTTAGTCTTGGCCAAAGAAAACCGAAACCTGTGCGATTTGGCATTTCAAGAGACGCGGTTTAATGCCTGTTGGATTCGACGCTCTAGAGTAGGCATCTGGGCCACGCCAAAAGAGATCAAAAGGTCGTCCACGTAGAGCATAGCGAAAACATCTTCTGGCAGCACCGAGGTGATGCCGTTGATGCTCAGGGCAAAGAGTGTGACACTAAGGACACTTCTCTGCGGGACACTCTCTTCCTGCTCCTTTGGGCCGAAGAGAACTCCCATCACCCGTACGTGGAATCGACGATCTCTCAAAAACTCAGATATAAAGACTGGGAGGCGTCCCCTCGCCCCCATCGTGTGGAGAGTCTCCATGATACCGTATCGCCATGCAGTATCATAGGCCTTCTTTAGGTCAAAAAAGACCGTGGCGTAGTGCTGTATACGAATGAAAGCCTCGCAGACGGCATTTTCCAGTCGGGGCAGAACATCCGACGTGAGGTGGAACTTACGGAAGCCGCACTGTGCAGAAAACGGAAGGCCTCCGCTGTCCAGGAAAAAAGCTAATCTAACAGAAATGCCATGCCTCGCTCCCTGAGGTGTCGAAGCATGGCATACGGGACATCGTCCGGACCATGGGCGGTGTTCGCGCACGAAGCGATAGCGGAGCGCAACTCGCTCCCAGTAAACCTGTCTTTGAAAAGTTCTCCGCCCCTGGAGGTAAAGTCCAGCCGGCAGCCTTCCGCAAAATCACCTCGAGCATTGAATGCTGGAGGAGCAGCATCCTGGCTAGAGAATGCGGAAAAAACGGTCGCTAAGGATTCCGCCACGGACGCGGGGTCCGAGATTGCGGTCCCATTCTCCTGGAGAACGGAAGAGGGGTCCTGCGATAATTTTCCCTGAATCCTTTTGTCTCGCTTCCACACCTCTGCTAAAGGGGTCTTCCCGCTAAGTAAAGACACGTATGCCCGCCAAGAAGAGCAAGGGCGTGCTTTGAAATATACCGGAACCTAGCCCTAGCCCGACGAAATTCAGCGACAGTGAAATCGTTTGGGCGGTGCTTATAGCGCAAGTAGGCATAACGCTTCTGTTTGAGGGCTGTCTCACACTCGGCCGACCACCATGGGAGTGGTTGGCGTGCAAAACGGCCAGACTTCCTAGGAATAGTAGTCAGGCCCACGGTGATGAGGTTGCCGGAGAAGAACTCAACGGCCTTATCTCCGACCTAAACTCGTCGACTGAGATAAAGAATTCAGTCATTTCCTGAAATGCAGGCCAACCGCACCCGCGCTAAGCACCACCATGGTGGGCACTCAGGCGGCAGTTGCCCTGAAAATGATATTTGAATGGGAAAGTGATCACTACCATGGAGGTCATCGACCACCCCCCCAATCAAAATCAGGCTGTGCATCCGAAGAGCAGAAAGATAGGTCAAGGCAAGGAAATGAAGCGGTTCTCGGACAGTGATGCGTAAACTCATCCACGTTTAGGACACCCATCCGAAGCTCTTCGATCATATCGGTGGGACTTGTCCCCTGGGATTTATTTAGTAATTTCTCCAGAGAGGATGCCTGCCGTTCAGATCTCCAAGCAAAAGAAAGCGCCTCGGCAACCGTGCCACAACACGCCGGAAGTCCCCCGCGTCTGAGTCAGCTGACGATGGAATGTACGCAGAAATGATAGTATAGCTCCTATTCAGGGGCAGCTGCAAAGCCGCTGCCTGAAAGGAGGTATCTAAAGAGAAAGGAAGAACGGAGGCATCATGCCGGGTGTAAACCGCGCATCCCCCAGCCCGGCCATCCCGCGGTGGTGGAGTCGCCGGACCCTTAGTCCCCGGGAGGGCGGGCAGGGGGCACGCGCCTAGCATGGTCTCCTGCAAAAGATAGCTAACGGGAAACGGGACGAGACGAGCCTCCGGAGCTCCCCCCCAGTTGGCCCGGAGTCCACGGCAATTCCATTGAAGGAATATGCCCTCCAGGCCTAGTTCGGAGGAGACGCAGGGGCCCTCCTCGAACTGAAGACCCTCACGGGAATGGCCGTACGCTTCCCGGGGGCAGAACCCCGGGGGCTTTTAGCTGGATAAAGCACTGAAGGCCTAAATTTTCTGCGGGACGCAATAGCTCACCACCTCTCACAGTTGCCCGCACCGCAAGAGGTGCTTACAGGCCTGGCAGAGCCAGGGGCCGCCATTTGGGACCCCTCCTTTCGCCTGGTGGCCTGGCAGTCCATCGGCATAGTGGCTCAACCTTGAACACGGCGTAAAAGGATAGATTGTGAAGAGGAGAGGAAAAGGGATGTGAGGAAGGTATGGGTGGGGATGAAGCAGGTTTTTAAAAAACTCTTATCCCAAACCGGAGCTCAGGGGTTAGGGAACGTTGTTCCATCCCCCCTCAGCCCCGATCCGTGACAGTTGGCTTAAGAAGAAGGTCAGCATCTACCCTGTGAAATTAGAGGCTGACCAGAGAAAGTTGTGGGAGAGGTTGTATGAAAAGCGACGAGGTAGGGGAGAAATACAGGCTATCTGAAGGAAGGAAGAGAGGCTAAACTGGGGTCGGACGGGGTGCTGAGTCCCGTCAGCACGGCGGCCAGGATGGCAAATTTCCGTGCGCCTTACGGGGGAGCCGGTGACAAAGCAATTAAATATTTCATATGGACCCCGGAGATGAAAGCAAAAAATACGGGAATAAGATTTTTAAATGAGGATATACTAATTAACGAACGGACAAACAAGAGAAAGTTACTTAAATCTGATTAAGTAAAAGAGAGAACTACCAAGAGAGACATAACTGATAAAGTAAAGGAAAATTGGGACACCGCCGTTAAAATATTGAGAATGAGCTAACACCCCAAGAATTCTGCAAGAAAATGAAATGAATGGAAAATATTAAAAGCAAAGAGAAAACAAAGATTAATGACAGACATGGAAAATACAATTAAAGAGGAATACTAGATTAAAAGACTATTCAGGAAACAGTGGAAAGGAGTGTTTTGCATAAGCGAGGAGGAGAATGAGAATTTTGAGATCGAATTCGAAAATTAGATATTCTATGCACTAAACGAACAAATCGAACGAACCTACCAGCATCACTACGTAGAAGAGGAAAGATATGCCAATGAAGGAATTAACACCAAAATTGCCATCGAAGAGCTAAGAAATACCATCTTAGAATTTAAACAAAAAGTGCCAAGACAATCAGGCCTCACCAGGAAGAACTGAATAGAAGCCCCATATAATATACTCGAGGGGTTAAATAATGTGTTTAACACTTGCCAAAACACAGGATATTTTCCCGACGAGTTAAAAATAGCGAGTTAAAAGATGATATTCATTCCGAAGCCTGGAAAACCTCCTTCTGAGGTCGAAAACTACAGGCCTATATTCCTTCTCGACTTCATCGCGAACGTATTCTAAAAATTCTTAGCCAACGACTCGATGAATATCTAAGAGAAAAAAAAAATATGGGATAAACAACAGTTTGGCTGTAGGAAGAAAAGAAGCACAGAAATGGCTCTCAGCGTTATTACAGAAAATATAAGCAAGGTTAAAGATAAAAGAGGCAGCATAGATATAGTATACAGGGACGTATCTAAAGCATTTGATAAATTATGGCAAGTAGGAATACAACAAATATTTCTGAATCTTGGATTAAACAACAACTTAAGAGAGAATACTTTGTGATTACGTACTGGAAAGATCGCATACATAGACACAGGAAATTACCAAAGTGACAAATTCAAGCTAAATGCAGGATGTTCGCAGGGAGGATGTTTGAGTCCCACAAATACACTGTAAGTATACAACGGACATTCCCCAACCCAGGAATGAGAACTGCGTCAACAGAGAGTTCGTTGACGATTTCACAGAGCTCCACAGAAATCCTCAGATCCAAGCCAGGATGACGGATACATAAATAAAGATCCTGAGCGACTATGAAAGAAAATAGAAGATAAAGACCAATAGAAATAAATTCAAAATAATACTCGTATGTATCGAAAAAAATTGTCAGACGTTTACCGACGGCGATCGATACCGATATAACACAGAAGGCAAAATTTTAGGCCTAACAATCATAATGGTTGCGAGAAACACGTAACCGAGAGAATAAACAGAGGAAAAGGTGGATTGAAATTACTTTACAAACTAAGAAACATCAATCTGAAAAACAAGAACAAAATATATCAAGCTATGAAACAGCCTACATTGGTGTACCCTACAATTGCAATGTACACATTAGCCAGATGCAACCTGATTAAAGTACAACGTGTACAGAACAAAGCAATGTTATTAATCACGAACACCCGACGTGCAAAAAGAAAATATAAAGATCTACTCAACAAAACAAAAATAGAGCTACTAGATAAAATAATTGAGAGAGGGGCAAAGAAAATTATAAAAAAGAACATAAAGAAATAGAACTTAAACAAATTGCACGACGAGCAGGATGGAAACAACGCGTGGTGTTTCCGAGTGCTACAAACAAAGCGGACCAAAGGTACCAGTATGGGAACCACATGGTGTTTCCGAGTGCTACAAACAAAGCGGACCAAAGGTACCAGTATAGGAACCACATGGTGTTTCCGAGTGCTACAAACAAAGCGGACCAAAGGTCCTAGGATGGAGACAACGCATGGTGTTTCCGAGTGCTACAAACAAAGCGGAACAAAGGTACCAGTATGGAGACAACACATGGTGTTTCCGAGTGCTACAAACAATGCGGACCGAAGATACCAGGATGGAGACAACGTATGGTGTTTCCGAGTGCTACAAACAAAGCGGACCGAAGGTACCAAGATGGAGACCACATGGTGTTTCTGAGTGCTACAAACAAAGCAGACCAAAGGTACCAGGATGGAGACAACGCATGGTGTTTTCGAGTGCTACAAACAAAGCGAACGGAATGTACCAGGATGGAGACCACATGGTATTTCCGAATGCTACAAACAAAGCGGACCAAAGATACCAGGATGGAGACAACGCATGGTGTTTCCGAGTGCTACAAACAAAGCGGACCGAAGGTACCAGGATTGAGACCACATGGTGTTTCTGAGTGCTACAAACAAAGCAGACCAAAGGTACCAGGATGGATACAACACATGGTGTTTCTGAGTGCTCCAAACAAAGCCGACCAAAGATACCAGGATGGAGACAACGCATGGTGTTTCCGAGTGCTACAAACAAAGCACACCGAAGGTGCCTAGGATGGAAACCACATGGTGTTTCTGAGTGCTACAAACAAAGCAGACCAAAGGTACCAGGCTGGAGACAACACATGGTGTTTCAATGTGCTACAAACAAAGCGGACCAAAGGTACCAGGATGGAGACAACGAATGGTGTTTCCGAGGGCTACAAACAAAGCGGACCAAAGGTACCAGGCTGGAGACAACACATGGTGTTTCCATGTGCTACAAACAAAGCGGACCAAAGGTACCAGGCTGGAGACAACACATGGTGTTTTCAAGTGCTACAAACAAAGCGGACCAAAGATACCAGGATGGAGACAACGCATGGTGTTTCCGAGTGCTACAAAAAAAGCGGACCGAAAGTACCAGGATGGAGACCACATGGTGTTTCTGAGTGCTCCAAACAAAGCGGACCAAAGGTACCAGGCTGGAGACAACACATGGTGTTTCCATGTGCTACAAACAAAGCGGACCAAAGGTACCAGGATGGAGACAACGAATGGTGTTTCCGAGTGCTACAAACAAAGCGGACCGAAGGTACCAGGATGTAGACTACATGGTGTTTCTGAGTGCTACAAACAAAGCGGACCAAAGGTACCAGGCTGGAGACAACACATGGTGTTTCCATGTGCTACAAACAAAGCGGACCAAAGGTACCAGGCTGGAGACAACACATGGTGTTTTCGAGTGCTACAAACAAAGCGGACCAAAGATACCAGGATGGAGACAACGCATGGTGTTTCCGAGTGCTACAAAAAAAGCGGACCGAAAGTACCAGGATGGAGACCACATGGGGTTTCTGAGTGCTCCAAACAAAACGGACCAAAGGTACCAGGATGGAGACAACACATGGTGTTTCCGAGTGCTACAAACAATGCGGACCAAATATACCAGGATGGAGACAACGTATGGTGTTTCCGAGTGCTACAAACAAAGCGCCCGAAGGTACCAGGATGGAGACCACATGGTGTTTGAGTGTTACAAACAAAGCAGACCAAAGATACCAGGATGCAGACAATGCATGGTGTTTCCGAGTGCTACAAACAAAGTGGACCAAAGATACCAGGATGGAGACAATGCATGTTGTTTCTGAGTGCTACAAACAAAGCGGACCAAAGGTACAAGGATGGAGACAACGCATGGTGTTTCCGAGTGCTACAAACAACTGGACCGAAAGTACCAGGATGGAGACCACATGGTGTTTCTGAGTGCTACAAACAAAGCGGAACAAAGGTACCAGGATGGAGACAACACATGGTGTTTCCGAGTGCTACAAACAATGCGGACCAAAGATACCAGGATGGAGACAACGTATGGTGTTTACAAGTGCTACAAACAAAGCGGACCGAAGGTACCAAGATAGAGACCACATGGTGTTTCTGAGTGCTACAAACAAAGCAGACCAAAGGTACCAGGATGGAGACAACGCATGGTGTTTTCGAGTGCTACAAACAAAGCGAACAGAATGTACCAGGATGGAGACCACATGGTATTTCCGAATGCTACAAACAAAGTGGACCAAAGGTACCAGGATGGAGACAACACATGGATTTTCCGAGTGCTACAAACAAAGCGGACCAAAGGTACTAGGATGGAGACCACATGGTGTTCCCGAGTGCTACAAACAAAGCGGACCAAAGGTACGAGGAGATCTATGTGTCAAACCCAATTATGAATACCTGAATGAGACACTAAATAAAACACCGAAAAACGACAGAAAAAAATTAACATGACCCATAACCAATTCGAATAATTGACCTGAATGGAAAAGCAAGAGGGAAATAAAACCAACATAAGATTTACTTAAGAAAAGGAACAGATATAAAACTAATAAAAAACACAAATAGAGATACGAGAAAGCAAAAGCAAAACAAAGGACAAAACAAACTAAAGGCAACGAGAGAAAATAGCTTACCATCAACCAAAGCAAAAAAACTAACAAGGGAAAACCAACATAAGATTTACTTAAGAAAAGGAACAGATATAAAACTAATAAAAAACACAAATAGAGATACGAGAAAGCAAAAGCAAAACAAAGGACAAAACAAACTAAAGGCAACGAGAGAAAATAGCTTGCCATCAACCAAAGCAAAAAAACTAGCAATGGTTTGAACGCCAAAAACACAATACACAAAAAGTAAAACAAACACAGGAAGATACTTTACCTACTACTTATTTCAACCTTAACTCTAGATATAGCTTAGGGAAGAGAGAGTAGCGTGACCTCCACGCAAACTGGCAACTCTGCAAACCACAAATTTCTTTCTATTTCTCTCTTTCACTTTCACTGCTCTCTATTCCTCGGGCCAAACATTAGCACACGGGACAGGGAACAGCCTATAATACAATGAAATAGGGAAAATAAACCCCACAATCGACGACCTAGGTCAACTGTTATGCCTTTGACTTTATTTCCCACTGCTCTATCCTTGCCTTTTCCTCTCTTTTCCCCTTCCGCAGCACTTTTCATCGAAACCTATCAAGGCCCCGGGGGATGGGAGCATCGGAGGGCACACGGGGAGAACCGGGGCTTCGCCTAATTACTCCGTCCTGGTTTCTGCTAGGAGGGCCGGGGCGGGAAGAGGATGTGGGGCTACGGCGATCTATAAATTTCTTTCCCACTTTGCCGTTTCATTTCATTTCAAACTTTATTTTTTGCTCACCAAGCAACAAACCTCGCCGCTAAAGGAGGCAACACGAATGGGAAACTTTACATCAATTCTGCCTTAACAATATCGAAGACTTCCGTCTGAAGATGCCTGAACAAAAGGTAACAACTCAAGTCCAAAATATAAATTAGTTTTAAATACGACAAAATAAAATGGATCTTCCTCAGCTGATTTTTAATCTCCAGTCATATATTAAAAACTGCATTAGCGTTAGAACATTCTAAAATGAAATTGGTAGAGTCAAAATACAACCTCGTCTTTAACAAAACACACACACACCGACTTTCGCCTAGCGACCGATGCTTTCCGCACGTCCTCCATATCAGGCCACATTTAGAGTACTGTACACAAGCATAATCACCCATAATCGTGGCATTAATAGTTTCTAAGCAGTATCTTTTAGTAATCTTTGTAGACGCTATGGGTCAGATCTAAAAATGGATTGCATTTTCGTTGAACGTAACGCCAGCAGAGATCTCAGTTGTCCATCTACCAGGATTTACTGAGAAAGAAGCCTAAAAAGTGATCTGAGATATCTATCCACACTGACTAACCCCCAACAAGGATCGCTCGTACTTCCGAGCCCCACTTCGCTCTCACTCCTCGAAGTCAGTCCTTCCACCCTCGTTAAGGACAACCCCCCCTAAAAACTCCTCCTCCTGGGAAGGAAATCGCCAGTCGGACCGAAACCATTTCTTCATTTTTTTTATATTTTTTTTTAAGGTGCTATCTAGGCGACTGCGCACTTAGGCATAAGTCGCCGTAAACAAACAGACTAGTTCTAGGCTACTTTAAAAAATTTGAACAGAAAACAACAATAAAAAGAAATAACAATAACAAAACAATAACAAAAACAACAACTAAACCTAGTTAAATAAAAGGGAGAAGGCAAGCCTCCCCCAAATAGTCAACAAGTCCACCAGTCAATGTGCACGAACTCGTCCCGAGTACAAAGGACAGGCGGTAGCGACCCCGCCCATCCCGGTACCGGGACAAGTAACGTGCGCGAAGATCACCCAGACTGGGACATTCGACAAGAATATGCCGAACAGTCTGGGGGGCGACAAAGTCGTCGCAATAGGGCGCAGGCGAGCGCTCCATCAAATAGCGAGGCGTCACACAAGTGTGTCCGATTCGAAGACGACAGAAAGCGACCTGCAGCCGTCGCGGCCTTGGGAAATAGGTCCATGGGAACAGTCGCGGCGCAATGGCACGCAACTTTAAGTTCCCTTCAACCGTCTCCCAGCTTCTTTGCCAAGCAGTCCGAAGAGCTGTCCGTATTCCTGCCATGTAGTCGGTGTGAGGAAGAGCGAAACGCTGGTCCGGTCACAGGGACTCTTTGGCGCCTTCATCGGCGCGCTTATTCCCCGCAATTCCTACATGTCCAGGAACCCAGCAAAAAATAATGTCGACATCTGCCCGGCTTGCCAAAACCAGGCGTCACGGATATCGCGAACCAGGAAATGCAGAGATTCCAATGCCCCGAGAGCACTCAGGGCGCTTTGTGAGTCGCTATAGATCACAATCCGGTCTATGAACCAGGCACGTCACGTAATCTCCCGTAGAGAGAGGTGTTTCTTTCCACCAGCTCGGGCATAAAGACAGACGCAGTGCCTGGCAAAGCCCCGCTGACTTCAAACAGAGGGGATACGGCGTGGAAGCCGACCCCCTCTTGGGACTTGGAGCCATCCGTATACACTGGCACGGTTCCAGCGTGACACGACGTGTGCTCCAAAAAGGTCTAACGCAATACACCCGGCGCCGTAAAAGCTTTGGGAGCAGAGGCGTGGCGACAAATAGCCAAATTTGGTATCCTCCAGGGTGGCATCCTGGGCAGAACGAGGGGAACTACCGGACCGAGAGCTATATCTACCTCTCGAAGGAGTTTCCTGGCCCTAAACCCAAAGCGCTTAGGGTATGACTAGCGTCTCTTGGCGGCATAGGCACCGTCGAGATCAGCTGCGGATGCAGTGAAAGCTGTTGTCGACTGAGGGAGGCGCCGTGCTCGCGCGTACAGGCGAGTGATGCACTGCACGCGGCGCAGAGCGAGTGGCATCTCCTCAGCATCGACCAACAGGCTCTCAATGGGGAAAGTGCGGAAGGCACCGGTCGCAAGGCGGAGGCCGGTGTGGTGGATCGAATCCATCTTCCGCAATAAACGCTCGGCTGCGGATGCATATAACTCACATCCATAGTCGAGCTTTGAATGAACAAAGGACCGATAAAAAAGTAAGGCAGTAGGTCTATCAGCGCCCCAAGCGCTGAACGTCACGAAACGGAGAATATCCATGGCGCGGGTACAAGAGACCCTAAGGCTGCGAATATGAGACTCTCAGGTAAGGCGTCGGTCGAATACAAGACCAATGGAAACATGGCGACTCAACCACATCCATGCGCATCCCATTAAGAAACAAATCTGGGTTCGGGTGAAGCCGTGGGTGGCGGCAGAAATGCACAACCTCAGTCTTGGCCAAAGAAAACCAAAACTTGTGCACCCCGGCATAGCGAGAGACGCGGTTCAATGCCTGTTGGAGTTGACGCTCCAGAGTTGGCATCTGAGCCACGCCAAAAAAAATTGAAAGGTTGTCCACGTAGAGCGTAGCGAGAACATCTTCCGGCAGCACCGAGGTGATGCCGTTGATGCTCAGGACAAAGAGTGTGACACTGAGGACACTTCCCTGCGGGACACCCTCTTCCTGCTCCTTTAAGCCGGAGAAAGCTTCCCCCACCCGTATGCGGAATTGACGATCTCGCAAAAATTCAGATATAAAGACTGGGAGGCGTCCACTCGCCCCAATTGTGTGGAGAGTCTCCATGATACCGTATCGCCATGCGGTATCATAGGCCTTCTCCAGATCGAAAAACACCGTGGCGTAGTGCTGTCTACGAAGCAGAGCATCGAACGTGGAGTGAAATTTGCGTAAGCCGCACTGTGCAGAAGACAGATAGCCTCCGCTGTCCAGGAAAGAGGCTAGTCTAGCATTTACCAATTTCTCCATCAACTTGCACACGCAAGTGGTTAGAGAAATTGGGTGGAAACCCGTGGGAGTACAGTGATCTCTCCCCGGTTTGCGAAAGGCGAGCACAGTAGCGATTCGCCAGGAATCTGGGAGAAGACCCTCCACCAAGATCCTGTTGAACAAATCTAACAGAAAGGTCATGCCTCGCTCCCTGAGGTGTCGAAGCATGGCGTACGGGACATCGTCCAGGCCATGAGCGGTGACCGCGCACGAAGCGAGAGCAGAGCGCAACTCGCCCCGAGTAAACCTGTCGTTGAAGGGTTCTCCACCTCTGGAGGTAAAGTCCAGCCGGCGGACTTTCACGACATCACGACGTGCATTGAATGCTGGCGGAGCAGCATCCCGGCTAGAGAATGCAGAAAAAGCGGTCGCTAAGGATTCCGCAAAGGACACGGGGTCCGAGATTGCGGTCCCATTCTCCTGGAGAACGGGAGGGGGGTGCTGCAAGAACTTGCCCCAAATCCTTTGGAATCGAAACCACACCTCTGCTAAAGGGTCTTCCCGTTAAGTGAAGACACGTATGCCCGCCAAGAAAAGCGGCCTGCGTGCTTCGAAATATACAGGAACCTAGCCCTAGCCCGACGATACTCGTTCGGGCGGCGCTTATAGCGCACGTAGGCATAACGCTTCTGTTTGACGGCCGTCTCACACTCGGCCGACCACCATGGGAGTGGTGGGCGTGCAAAACGGCCAGACGTCCTAGGAATAGTAGTCAGGCCCGCGGCGATGAGGTTGCCGGAGAAGAACTCAACTGCCTAATCTACCGACCTAAACAACTCGACTGAGTTTGAAAATTCAGTCATTTCCTGAAATGCAGGCCACCGCGCCCGCGCTAAGCACCACCGAGGTGGGCTCTCGGACGGCAGTTCCCCTGAAAATGATATTTGAATGGGAAATTGATGACTACCATGGAGGTCATCGACGACCTTCCAATCAAAATCAGGCTGTGCATCCGAAGGGCACAAAGATAGGTCAAAGCAAAAAAAGGGAGTGGTTCTCGGACAGTGATGCGTAAACTCATCCACGTTTAGGACACCAATCTCAAGCTCTTCGATCAGATCAGCAAGGACTTGTCCACTGGGATTTATGGAGTAATCTCCCCAGAGAGGATGCCTGCCGTTCAGATCTCCAAGCAAAAGAAAGGGCCTCGGCAACAGTTCCACGACGCGGCGGAAGTCCCCCGCGTCGAAGTCAGCTTACGGTGAAATGTACGCAGAAATAATAGTATACCTCCTATCCAGGTGCAGGTGCACAGCCACTGCCTGAAAGGAGGTATCTAAAGAGAAAGGAAAAAAGAAGACCTCATGCCGGGTGTAAACCGCGCATCCCCCAGCCCGGCCATCCCGTGGTGGTGGAGTCGCCGGACCCTTATACCCCCGGAGGGCGGGCAGGAGGCACGCAGCTCCTCCCAGTTGGCCCGAAGTCCACGGCAATTCCATTGAAGGAATATACCCTCCATGCCTAGCTCGGAGGAGACGCGGGGGCCCTCCTCGAACAGTAGGCCCTCACGGAAATAGCCATACGCTGCCCGGGGGCCCTCCTCGAACAGAAGACCCTCACGGGAATGACCGTACGCTTCCCGGGGGCAGAACCCCTGGCGCTGTTGGCCGGACAAAGCACTGAAGGCACTGTCGCATTCGAGAACTTATTAGGGGAGGTTGGGCTCGCCATGCGAGTCTTTTCCTCCCTCGGCCTCACAACCTTAGGCGGGCGTTGCGGCTTCGGAGGCAGGGGGCCCTCTCTTCGAGGAACCACCGTCTCGAGCCACTCGCTCCACCACTAGGCGTGGGTGAAGGAGCCGAAGCTCCTTTGTTGCTGTCATCCTTTCGGGGGACAGCTTTATGACCCCGGAAGATGGCCTAGCAACCATATTCAAGGCTGTGGCCTCCTGTGTGTCTAGCGTGTCGGTGGAGGCGCGTGGCCGTTTCGCCTTATGGGAATCGGTCACGCTGGGGGATGAGGAGGAAGCCCTGTTTTTACCCGGAGCTGGATGTGAACCCTTTTGTCCACCAGCTTTACCAGGGGAAGGCCCGGGTTGAGTAGAGCCCGCAGAAGGGCTCGAAATTGGCGGGGAAACAACCGTGCTCGTTGGCCTGGATGAGCCCGGAGCAGAGGGTGTCTTTCTAACGATTGAGGCATATGACTTCTCAGGCAGAGCCGAGCGCGCCAGGACCAAGTCCTTAGCCTCGCGGAATGATAGTCGATCCTGGGCCTGAACGGCCAGGATTTCTTTCTCGAGAACATATGCACCACATACTTTGAAGAAGCGGGGTGCGGCTCTCCGCAATTGACACTCTTGGCCATCCACGATTTGGACTTATCGTGTTTGGCCTTGGAGCAATTAACAAAAACTTCGGGTGACCCTGACTTTGCACGTCTACAAGAACGATTCGTATAGCCAAAGCGGTGACAGTAATAGCACCGCCACGGCAGTGGCCCGAATGCCTTCACGCGGTAGCGGTACCAACCGGCACGCACCGACTTAGTGAGCTTGTCAAAGTCGAACGTGACGAAGAGTGTAAGGGTGGGTCTCGAGGCCCCTCCCTGTTTTTTTATCACACGTTCGACCTTGACCACCCCATGGTCGGCCAGCTCTAAGGTGATGTCCTCTATGGAGTTCATGGTTGAGTGCGGCGTCACACTCACCGGGGTGCCATGAAGTTTCCGAAGAGCACTTATCTTGGCCGCCTCGGCGGGATTCACCGCATTCGCCAGAAGTCTCCCGTCCGAGAAACGGGTCACCTTCGGCTCTCTACCAATTACACTAGCTAATGCTCTCCTCTGCTGGATCATGTTGCCTATGGCCAACATGCTGCCATCAGTGGAGCGAATGACGAGGAAGCGTTTGAAGCCATCGGGCTCGAAAACGCCAGGTAACCTCTGAATCAGGGGCCCCGATGTCATCAAGGCTCCGCCCTGTGTGCTTTTGGTCTTAGTCAGGGGCTCCGCAACCGGAGGGAAGGGGAAAAAGGGGCCGGATACGCCGATATTGGCATGGTCGCTCGCCAGAGTGGCAGCAGACCCATCCGTCCCCGCAGCCCCCACGGATGGAGAGAAGCCCGGAGTCTTCTTTGTCTTTTTGGTCTTAGTCTTTTTCTTTTTTGGAGAGGAGGGCGGGGAATGAACCCGCTTCTCACCTCCGCCGGCAGAAGCCCTGAGGCCAGATGGACCGGCCTCAGCCAGTTCCTTTCCCGAAATGGAGAAGCTCATGGTGGTTTCAGGGGCACCGGTCGGAAGAGATCTCTCCCCTCCTTGTACTGCCACAGAAACCCTAACCGTTTGAGAAGGACCTTACATAGGGGTGGATTTGGGTTCGGTCTTTGTGGCCGAGTCCGGATTCTCCCCCATGGAAGGCCCTACCATCTGAGGCTTGGTTTTCTCAAGGACCATGTCTATCACAGGAGGGGCCTCAAGTTGGCCATCCCCTCCCAGGACATCGCAGGTCCCCTTGGCAGTGTTGCCAGTCTTGTGGGAAGGGGGGCAGGCCTTGACCCCAGCAAGGTTTAAAATTCTTGCCAGCAGGTCTTTTGAGGGAAGCGACCGAAAGGGCCTGGCTTTCCTCTCCCCCCTACGGGGGTTTGCCCTACCGAGCCGCTTACACGAGGGGCGGTCGGCAATGGGCTTCCTGCTGGCTTTCTTGGCAGTCCTCTTAGAAAGATAAGGAGGGACTGCCGCTGGAAATAGGGAGGTGCCCGAAAGCACCTGCAGAGAAGGGGGTGAGGGGGAGTCTCCTACACCCGTAGGCGTAGGAGAGGAGTAAGTCTCCTCTCCGGTTAAAGAAGTATGGAGGGTCCCCTGCGCAAGCACAAGGGGGGAGACCTCCATTTTTTCGGTGGAGCGGACCGAGGGCAGCTCCGTTGATGTTACAGGGGAAGTTGGGGGTTAAGTAGTTTTTATATTCATCATTGGGCATGGTGCCCATTTTTTTACACGGGATGCAATCGCACATCACCTCTCGCAGCGGCCTGCACTGCAAGAGGTGCTTGCAGGCCCGGCAGACACAGGCGCCGCCATTTGGGACCACCCCTTTTGCCTGGTGGCCTGGCAGTCCATCGGCATGGTGGCTCTACCTTAGACACGGCTTAAAATTAAGGATAGACAGTGAATTGAGTATGAAAGGGATATGAGGAAGGTATGGGTGGGGATGAAGCAGGTTGTTAAAAAAACCTTATCCCGAACTGGAGCTCAGGGGTTAGGGAACATTGTCCCCTTCCCCCTCAGCCCCGATCCGGGACGGTTGGCTTGAGAAGAAGGTCAGCATCTACCCTGAGAAATTAGAGGCTGACCATTGAAAGTTGTGGAAGAGGTTGTATGAAAAGCGACGAAGTAGGGGAGAAATACAAGCTATCTGAAGGAAGGAAGAGAGGCTAAGCTGGGGCCGGACGGAGCGCTGGATCCCGTCAGCACGGTGGTATGATGGCAAATCGCTGCGCCCCTTATTGGGTCAGGGGATAGGGAACATTGTCCCCCCCCCCCCTAGCCTTGATCCGGGACGGTTGGCTTGAGACGGAGGTCAGCATCTACCCTGTGAAATTAGAGGCTGACCAGAGAAAGTTGTGGGAGAGGTATGAAAAGCAGGGAAATACAAGTGTTTTAAAGGAAGGAGAAGAGGCTAAGCTGGGGCCGGACGGACCGCTGGATCCCATCAGCACGGTGGCCAGGATCGCAAATCGCCGCGCCCCTTACGGGGGCCGGTTCCTCGAAATCATCGGACATGTCCCCTGGCGCTGCTGGTTCCAGGATCTCTTCCATTGAGCAGGTATTGCGGAAGGTGGACTTGAAATACCACACCGGGCTTTGCCTGGCGCCTTCCCCCATTGAGAGACTACGTGCCTATGCTGGGGAAGCCATTACTTCAAATCGCCTTCCTTTGCACGACGACCTTATGAATACGTAAGATACGATTTGCATTTACTATTTAACTTTGTGCCAACGTAACTCCGTGCTTTAACACTGATTTAGCCACTCCTTTCCCTGCTTGTTTGTTTTGTCATTTTAAATCCCTCCAAATCTTAATCCTCCGCTTAGTCAAATTTATCCCGACCTTTATATTTCATGTGTATCTCCCATTTTAATCCCCGGTCATGTAAATAATTTCTATGTGTTTTTTTAGATTAATTAATAAAATTTTATTTTATTAATGTTTGCAATATTATTTATCCTTGGGCTCCGTTCCACTTCCTAAGTATATTGAAGATAAATAAGCCCTCTCCAGGCCTATTTATTAACGTAGAGTCATTCTCAGCCATCTGATTTAACCCTGCACTCGATTATAGAATAATCCCCACAAAGAATAGATATATAGTATATCGCCGGGAGCCTTTTCTACGACAAACACAGTGTGTAAAATACTTTTGAAAAATATTTATATTTAGAGGTCTCTCAATGAGCTTAAAGTTTGACATTTTTCACAATTATGTTACTATGGTTTATAATTATAGTTCATACGTGAAATTTTGTCTAGTATCTTATGCAGAAGACTAATCAACACCATAAAAATACCAATTTATGCACAAAACTAAATAAATAAAATTAAAATAAGGCGCAGCATTAACGAGGTTTCATTAGCGTTATAAACATCTGGCAGAATATGGCAGCTGCCCAACACTTACCCACTACCGCTTCCGCTATGTCGTGGTGTCTAGTTGCTTGGGTGATTCTGTGAGAGAAGGACGCACCCAGTTGTTTCTCTCTCTACTACACGCAGTTGTACAGTGCAGCCTTAGACAATAAAGGCCATTTTCTTTTCTTTTTTTTATTTGCTACAGGTACCATGGCGTCAGTAACTAGAGTTATGACAAGTGTCTACTTACTTGATTCTGTCGAGCCTACTATCATTGGGAGAATGCTACCATCAAGCAAACAGGTGCTTCAATACTATCTCTACCTCCATCTCAACCAGAAGATGACGACAAAGGAAGCAGCGGCGGAAACAGTCAAACTAGTGAGTACCTTCTGGGAACGCGCACGTATTCCAATGCAGAAAGTGCAGGGAGCAAGAGAGAAAGTTATACGACTACATGATAACTAAAAAAGTCTAAAGAAGAACAAAATCAGGCAAACAGAAAAACTACAGAAGAACGAGAATGATTTCCTTCTGCCCTTTGATTGCCTCTTTGACATCGCACATGAAGATGCGATGTCAATGATTACAATTGCAGAGGACAGGGAGTTTCTACGAGCCCAGAGGGAGGAAGTGCGCCGAGGCACAATATCAACAACACGGGACATGTCTCTTGCTGGTCGAGAAGAACAACAGCAAAGGGATGAAGAGAATAAAAACAGCGTATGAAGCGCTCTCAAGCTGAAAAGCGTAAACAGGAAGAAATCACTGAACTCGCATCTAGCTCTACATCAAGTTTCAGCAGTTCCAATCTCACTCATTTCCCTTTTAAGTGTCATGGTGCAGAAAAGGATGCTGACGGCTGTGTTTCAGGGCCATCTTCAGTCATCATACCCCCAATAAAGCGCACCAGGAGCTTGAAGAAAATCATTAATCTACAACTCTCAGCCGCGATGGATAGGGCCAAGATATCCGATCGTGCAGGAGTTCATATACTTGCAGCAGCTGCAAAAAGCCTTGGTCATTGTCGAAGAATCCTATTCTGTTGTTTGAAGGAAGATCCGTCGCAAACACGTAAGGATTTAGTGAAACGCCCAGGAATTATCCCTAAATATAAACATATATTTTAAATTTAACAATTAACTACAAAAAATCAGTAAAAATATTTATATTCACCTACTAAGTTGACCGAGGCTAAACATGCTGGCAACTGGGCCTCTTACAAAATAGGCTCCCCGTAAACAAACCAATTGCCAATTAGTTATTTTATCATGACCCTTTCAGATTAGCCTTAAACATCAAATTAAATTACACTCTTCTACTAGTAAATATGACGGGGTTCACGCACAATTGTTTCTACTTCATTTAAATCGGTACCGTAATAAACTCATACTAACGCAATACGAATATAAATGGTCATTCTAACTTACATGACAGATAGGATCAGGGGTTGCCGGAGGTCACTGTATGGCTTTTCTCGCGCTTCGGTGTGTTTGAGCCAGCGATGTTAGATTTTCTTCGAGATGGGATGGAGGTAAGGGAATCCGAATTCTAATTCTTCGGTCTTAATATCGCAATCTGAGAGTCACTAGAGGATGACTGGTTCTTCTATTATCTTATTTGCGAAATTCCTGTTTGGCACTAGGAATATTGGTCCTGCTAAGCTTCTTACTCAGCCTGTGCAGGATGCTTCGGGCTGGCACCGAAATAATCCTACTTCTCTTGCTGCCGAAATTCCTGGTTTGGCACTAGGAATGGTAATCCAGTCAGACTTCTTCTCAGTGTGTACCGGATGGTTCGGTCTGGTACCGATACAAAACGTGAGGTTTTAAGTTAATTCGACACTAGGAGGAAGGATCGATCTTCTCGAACTGATCCTTTATCGTCTTTCCTCGAATAATCTTGGTTATATCGAAATAGGCGAAGGACTAATCTTCTCGAACTGGTCCTCTATCGTCTCTCCCCGAATAATCTTCTAGTTATATCGAAAGTGGGCGAAGGACCGATCTTCTCGAACTGGTCCTTTATCGTCTCTCACCGAATAATCTTTTCTTTTTCCCTCAGAGGCTTATTTATAGGCAGGCGTCCGCCCCATCTAAGGGGAAAGGTGCGAGGCCGCAGAGAGGAGAGCGAGGGGTGAGGAGGTTGGCATCGCGGTGACCAAGTCGGCTTGTTAATTAGAGACACCACTAACCGTCACCATCCTTGGTGTTCCCTTTTGACTGGTACCACTTTTTGGTGATTTAACCACGGGACTATGGCTCTCGTAGGTAATTGGATCTTTTGAGCGCCTTTTAAGGGCTTTTGGTGGTTACCTTAGCAACCGCGGCTCGCTCCGACTACCTATCCGGCGGGGAGATTAAACAAAGTAGGCAGTTAGACTGTTATTCGTCGGCTAACGTTCCCACGAGTCTCCTCATGTGGCTCGATTCTCCTGCTTTCTCCGCAAAGGGGGGGGGGGTACTTTAATGTATACATCCGCCTGGCCCTCCGGGAGGCTTTATGTTGTAATTCCTCTACAATCATGATCCCAATAAGCTGGTGTTAAACCTCGAGTCCTCCCAGCGAGACCGGAGGAAGTTTCGTGTAGAAGCTGCCAAGTACATTAAAAACTCGTTCAGGCCTTTGGTGCCGCTGGTTGTGCACTGGGGTGGCAAAATGGTGCAGACAGCGGCAGGTGGTGCTGCAGCTATAGTCGACTGACTTTCTGTTTTGGTCTCAGGAAATGGAGTTGCCAAACTATTGGGAGTCCCAGTCCTTCCCAGTGACACTGACTAAGCAATGGCCGATGCCGTGATGACTGCTCTCGAAGACTGGGGAGTAACGGAGCGCATTTCTGCCCTATCATTTGACACCACAGCTTCGAACACAGGGATTTTGTCAGGAACATGTACCATAATCGAGCAACTGCTCAATCGAAGAGTTCTTCACCTCGCTTGTCGTCACCAAATCTTGGAACTGGTGTGTGAGAAGGCATTTACAGCATGCATCGGCCCTTCTTCTGGGCCTGATATTGCTCTATTCAAGCGATTTCAGACCACGAGGACTTGGACAAATCTCTGCCTCAGCCATTCACAGAGAAAGACATACCGCCACACTTCCTTGAGCGTTGCGATGACCTCATGATTGAGTTCAACCGACTACTGGAAGAACACAAGCCGCGTGACGACTACAGGGAGCTACTAGGGCTGTCTATAAATGTCTTGGGTGTACAGCCGAAGTATGAGATCAGAATTTTGCGTCATTTTGCCCTCCACCGTGCACGCTGGATGGCAAAAATCATCTACGCCATCAAGATCTACCTGTTCCGAGATTCAGAGCAATTCCACCTCACTGCAAGCGAAAAATCTGGAGTGCAACGATTCGTCACTTTTAGCATCTCGACGTACATTGTGTCTTGGTTTCGTGCGACATCTTGAGATGCAGCCCCGGCACAAGACCTCCAACTGCTTAAGATGCTGGTGTCATACCCCGACAAGGCAGTGGCCAAGGCAACAGCTACAGTCTTTGGGTCGAGTTAACATCTACTGCACTTGCAGAGCAAACTGTTGCAAGTTTTGTGACGTCTGCCACGCCATCCTTCTTTGAGATCCTTGGGTTGGATGCAAGATTCCTGGCACTTGACCCAACTGAGTGGCCCCGACAATCAGGGATACTCTTTCGCCGCTTCCTGCGTCAAGGAACTGCACACTGTGAACGACCTCGCTGTGCGGAGCATCGCCCTGATGCAGGACTTCAACCTGGCCCTCACAAAGGACGAAGAGCAGAGGCAGTTCCTCTTCATAGTAATGGAGAAACACCGGATGAAGTACCCTGACGCCCGCAAGTCCACAGTGACTTCAAACTAGGCTACAATGAGTGGGAAATGGGCGCCCATGAGACACCCCCCTTTCCCTTGAGAGGATAATACTCGAGAAGAGAGGGACCTAGAATCAGTTCTGTGAAATGAAATGTGTTTACAACTATGTTTATTGCATCAAATAAGGTGACTTTTAAATTGTTAGTGTCAAACAGTTTTCTAAATCACATATAACGGCACAAAGAAAATTTCCATCCTCTTACAAAAAATAAGAAACTTTAAACTCATTGAGCTACCCCAAAATATTAATATTTTTTAAAATAACTTTGCATACATTGTCTTCAGAGCAAATGGAACATTTGAACTGCCCATCCCTGGTAAAATATAAAAAAAATCAAAATTACCATGAAATAAGGGTCACCCTAATATATATATATATATATATATATATATATATATATATATATATATATATATATATATATATATATGTGCAAGAAACCATCACAAAAATACACGTGACCTAGACCTAAAATGCTTCAAATATTCCAAGAAAATCATTTAAATTTGAAGCCATTTATTGTATACACAAAAGCGCTTGTTTTGTGGGGGTTTTCTTTTGGATCAATCAAGTATCTGTTTGTCTCTCTGTCTCTCCTTATATCTCCCTCTCTACAAAAAGCATCCTATTTGTTGCTCATTAGTGTGGGTTAGATGTCTCAAAAGTAAAAGTAGACGAATTATTATAGGATCATAAAAGTCATGTTCAACAAAGAACAAGTTCATTCGTAGCCATTCGAAATTAATATATACAATACCGCCCAAAACTAGAGAAGGAAATACCAGAATCTACATTCTTTTCAAAATACTCATTTGATTCCTATAAAAATTGCGCAGAATATTTTGCATAATTTGCCTTTGATGATGTCTAAGTTTGATTTGATAGAACAGCGGCTAAAAAAAATTATGAGGAAAGCAATCCGTACTTAAAGGAAAGGATACGTCCAAAACTAGAGGATAATTACTTATATTAGGTTGGAAACAAAGTTCCCGCACAACTTTTTTTTAAGGTTTATTTATTTATAGATTAATTTAAAAGTTTTTATTTTTAGGTTTTTACAGGGTGTACTTCTAGTCAATGTGTAGTTGCCTAGTCTTTCCTAGGCCTCGCTTGAAAGTCCAGGGTGACTAGAGCCTAGATTCCTAATCTGGGGGCCATAGAGCAAAATTTAGGGGGCCATAAGCTGAGGCTATGTACACATAAAATTCAAAGCCCCACCACACTAGAACAGCCAGTCAGCAGCTGAGCCAGCCAGAGGAACAGGTGCGTCTGTACCCGGTATACGTTTGAACAATGCCAGACGCATGAGTAATATGCCTCATTCTTTCTTTATTCAGTGTAATTCCATTTTTATATATGATTTTCTGTTCTCGATAAAATAATTCATTGGGATGCATTTCAATACCAAACAATTTGCACTCAATAACTTATTTAATACTTCCTATGCTATGGTTTCTGTATGAGAACCTGGTCTTGAATCTTTAATATCAACAGTCCCACTTTAGAGGCCACAGTTAAAAAAGCAAACACTTTTGTAAGTGTGTGTGGCTCTCATAAATAATCTGTTTGCGCCAATTTTATTGTTATTGGGTCTTAAGCCACCATCAATATCAATTTAATGGTAAGTAGGCTTTGCATCATGAAGTCTATTAAGAAGAAGAGAAAAAATATATGTTGTATTTTTGCACAATCCATGAAATTTTAGGGGGGAGAGTTTAGTAACCTGAAATTTTATTTCCTTCCAACTTCTCATTGTTATGAACCACTTGAAAATCTTTATAAAGACGGTTTCATTCTTTTAGAAAATTAGAACATTAGGAAAGTTCAAATAATAAAAAGCCACTAGGCTAGGACCTATCGAGGTCATCTGCTTTTGGAAAAAAAGTAATTGGTAAAATAAGTTAATGAATGCTATTTTCTCGTCAAATGTCAAAGTCAAATTAGCTAACACCTGCAATAGTCTTCCCTCTCATAGGGTAGTCCACTGGAATACCAAAGACCTTATGTTAAATATAAAAACAAAAATATAAACACAAATCAATTGCAATAATCTTCCCTCTCATGGGTAGTCCACTACATACCAAATATTCATGTATTATGAAGGTTCATATTGACCTTTAGTAGGCTCATTATGAGTGATATCATTTAGCTATAGCAGTATTTCTTTCCGCTTCAGACCCCTCTGTGATGGCTTCTAACAAGAAACAGAAATTCGATGACAGCTATCTGGATTTTGGATTTACAAGCATTAATGATAAAGGTGTAGTGAAGCCTCAGTGTGTGATTTGTCACAAAATACTCTCCACTGAATCACTGAGGCCTAGCAAGCTTAAATTACACCTGGTAACTACACATTCTCAACATGTTGGCAAGGATCGTTCTTTCTTTTGTCATCAGGAATTGAATATGAAGAGACAATGACTTGGTGCCAGCGGTTCCATTCACCAACAAAATGCTGCATTAGTGGAGGCATCATTTTTGGTATCCCTTGAAATAGCAAAGAAAAAGAAACCTCACACCATTGGAGAGGAGTTAATTTTGCCATGTGCCAAAACTATGGTCAAGCTTGTTTTGGGTGAGAAAAGTGCTGGAAAGCTGAGCGCTATGAAGGACCTTTTTGACACAACAGCCGGTATTTCACACGAAGATGCCGAGAAGAAGAAAATGAAAGTCTCTCGCCAGACTGCCAGACGTCGCGCGCGAGAGGTGGGAGTTATACGAGGGGCGGTCAAAAAGTTTCGCGAATCAGTAGGGCAAAACAGAGGAACGGGGATGGCTGTTTGTGGGGGTGTTAGGACAAGTTATGACGAGTCAAGACCTGCAGCCGCACGCTCCGGCCTCGTCTATTTAAAAAGCAGTAGCTGATTGCAGATCGTCAGTCACAATTTTTCAACAATGGAGAAGGTTGAGCACCGCGCAGTGATCAAATATCTGACCAAGGAAGGCAAGAATGCAAAAGAGACCCATGAACGCATGGTTGCAGTGTACACTGACACCGCCCCTTCCTATGCAACCATTGCTCGCTGGAATAGGGAGTTCCGCTATGGTCGTGAGTCCCTTGAAGATGACCCCCGTCCAGGACGCCCGTCAGACGTGACCAACGAGGACAATGTGGCCCGTGGGGAGAGGATGATCCTCGAAAATCGACGGGTGAAGGTCGAAGAAATCTAGCGAGAACTTGGAATATCACATGGAAGTGTTATTCAACATCATCCACGACGATTTGGCCATGGCCAAGGTCTCTGCCCATTGGGTTCCTAGAAACCTTACACCCCATGAACGACTTCAACGTCGTCAAAGTCCAGAAGGCCAGAGTTGCACAAGCTGCCCTGCGCGAGTGCGGATTCGAGGAGCTCAACCCTCCCCCCTACAGTCCACATCTGGCCCCTAGCGACTACTTTTTATTCCGCCAGTTCAAGGCTGCACTGCGTGGACGCCGGTTTGGGGACGATGAAGATGTCCAGCTCGCCGTCCAGGAGTGGATTGAACAGCAGTCGGGAGATTTCTGGTTGTTGGGAATTCGAAGCCTCAGGGACAAGTGGCGCAAGTGCATTGAAGTCGAGAGTAGTTATATTGAAAAATAATAAAACACTTTTCCTCAGAACTCGTTTCCTTATATCCGAATTGCAAAACTTATTGACCGCCCCTCGTAGCTTCCTCCTCTGGTAAGTAACCACTCATAAGTAGGTAGAATAAAGCGGCAGGTTGGCTTTCTATATTGAGCATGTCCTGTGCAGTGGTGAAAAGTTGGAGAGTTTCTCAGGCACGAAAAAAATTTAATTAGTTCAGTTTGGAAGTGAAACCATCTGAAGGTGACAGCGTCATGGTTTAGGTATGTTTTGAAGTCCTTGATTTCTTCCCCTCGTCCGTTTATGAGACGAAGTAAACGCTATAGTGCACAAAAATCTGCTTGAGAACGATTGATCCCCTCTTTCTGAACATCGAGAGCACGAGAGCCTGTTTTCACACAACAGAGACGATGAAGCAATTCTTGGAGGTGATGAATTAGCCAGCGCTGAACTCTGATTAAAATCCGGTAAAATATCTAAGCAAGATAATAAGTGAGAAGGTTAGGTCTCAGAAACCAACGAATGTTCAAGACCTCTGGCAAAGATTGCAAGAAGAATAGAATAAAATCCAGCCGAACAATGCTCAAGTCATTCAGAAAAGAGTCTGCATACTTCTAATTAATATTTTGTTCAATTTTCTATCAGATCATTATGTCTTTTTCTAGTTATGGCTGTACATATGCTCATCGCATTCTCGTTTTTTAACGTATCTTTTCTCCAAAGACATGACTTTCCTCAAATTTTTTATCCGTTGTTCTTAAGAAACTTAGAGGCAAATGTCATGGAAATGAAAAAAAAAGTATTTTCAAACAAATATAGATTTTGGTATTTTGTTTTCTAAATGTGTACAGTATTGTATTTAACCTTTGAAAATTGTCGCTCAAGTGGGTTTTCTATCCATGTAATGAGACACAATTATCACCCTCTTCAGATACACCATTTCGGCAGAGAGAAATAATTACTTTCTTCGTTCGCTTGAAGCCGTGGTGCACGCAGCATCCGGGAATCCTCATTCTGCACGAGGCTAAGATTAGGTGCAAGGCAAATGCTCAAGACATGAGCGCAGGCAATTGAGCTCAGATAATAATTAATTGGCGCAATGGCAATTGCGCACAACGAAACCTTAGCGCAAAAACAATTGAGTGCAAAGAAAATTAAGCACAGCAATAAAATAATAAAAATAAGGATTATATAAAATAAATGTATGTATTAATCTTAAACAAAGTTCTTTAAATATCAGAAATTTATATTGCTATTATTTAACCTTCCTATAAATATCTTTGTGTAAGTTGAAGTTAGGTTAATTATTTTGCTTTTAGTTGTCGGCGCAGCTTCATTCTGTAGTATGTGCAAGCGAAATACAGATTCCACAGTGTTGTGTTAGTGCAATACGGATCTTGCAGAAATCTGCAAGTGATCCAGGACTCCGTAGTAGTATGTAAGTGGAATACGACGCTACACGTTCTCCCTAACATTTGAAAAATTGCGTCCAATTCAGGATCCAATGCCTGTAGTTCCATCTGAGGCTATATATCTTCCGCAAGATTTTCACTTCATCAATCTCCACTACTTTCAGCCTCGAAATGTTATCTCCTAATCAAGACAAAACAGAGATAAGCAGAGATGTAATGTCTGCAGATTTATAAGTTTTGTTTTTAGTCACGGGCGAATTTATACCTCACTATGTAGGTTGGTCGGTCGGTCCCCGTCTTGCATTATTTTTTTTTTTCTAATAACATTGTAACTATTCGGCTGATTCTAAAAAAATTTGAAAGCCTTATGTTGTTTTACATTTTCTTTCGAAAAATATAATTGCGAAATTCCATCCAACGTTAGCCAGGGAATTATTTTGATTTGACAGTAACATCATAACTATTCGGCCGATACTAGCGAAATTTGAAACCCTTATGTTGTTTTACATTCTCTTTCGAATGATATATCCGTAATCGCCATGTCCTCCTAAGGTTATCCTGGGAGGAATTATTTTGTTTTGGCAATAACAACATAACTATTTGGCCGATTCTAACGAAATTTGAAACCCTTATGTTGTTTTATATTTTCTTTCGAATTATAGAATTGCAAAGGTCCTTCCAAGGTCAGTCATGGAAATTTTGAAAGTTGTGAAGGTCGTAAGGATATAAATCAGAATAAGTGAGAGCATGCGACTTTTTTGGTCAGCAGACCTTGTTTATATAAGGCCAAACGTTTTGATAGGTTTATCTGCAGTTGTGAGCCCGGTCTTTGTTTGGGGCACTCAGGCAGAAGGATGTGCACTCACTCCAGCTGCAATGCTTAGTGCAAAACACACGATATTCTTTCCACCTGCCACCTGCGGGGTAAAATATTTTTGGAGTCTTGGCTAAATTTCATTATATTTCATTATTTGAATTGGTTTGTCTAAATATATTTTTTTAATTGATTACGATTGGCTTGTTTAAGTTCGTTTATTTTTAAAAATTTATTTGGATTTACTTCTAAATTATTTAGATTGATTTTCTAGATGCATTTAATTTTTGCAATTTATGTGGATTTGTTTCTCTAAATTGCTTTATTTATCCAAGAAATTATCCACCAAAGCAACAAAATTACATCCATCTCAGGATCAACCTGGAATTGATCAGATTTTGTCTTTTTAAATCAATTCATCAATCGACGGGTCTACACTGGAATCGAAACCATGGGTCGATAAAATGGCAATCACCGCAGTCTACCAGATTCGGCAGACCCATCTGGAGACTAATCATACGGAATAGAGATTAACTTTGATCACCGTGCGTTCTCTTTCAGCTAGCCTGTAATCCGCAATTAGAGGGATATTTACCCCACCGCGTATTAAGAACATTAATACAAGTGATAATAATAATGATTTCAATTCATCCGTGTGTGTTTTTACCACTACTTCCCACTGAGAGATGTCTATGTAAATATTATTATTGTCGATGAGAAAGGAAAATAAATGTGTGTAATCCGATGAAGGTCACGTTGAGTAGGGAGAAAGATGATGGCAAAAGGCAGAAGGACGTAGTTATTTAAAAAATACAGGTTGAATAAAAAGTGTAAAAGTAATCTCATTAAGCCGAAAGGCAGGAACTAGCAGTGTACGTGGAAAAGTAAGGCACAAAATTCGTAATCACTACTCACACGGATTGGTAATCCTATAAAAACGAACTCTTACAACACACTGCAAACAGGAAATCGTACAGTTCTTAGAAACACGAAGCCGTACAGTTACTATAAACAGGAATTATTAAATCAATTACAAACACGAATTCATAGACCCTCACAAACACGAATTCGTAGTCGCGACTTACATGACTTAATACAGTCCCTACAAACAAGAATTAATACATTCGCTACAAAAACGAATTCGAGGTCGCTACAAACACGAATTCGTACAGTCGCTACAACACGAATTCGTACAGTCGCTAAACACGTATTTTTACATTCACTAACTACAAACGGGATTTTGTCCTTTAAATAAATTCGACCACTCGATCAGATTCTGACATCATTTCAGGATATTTTCATTTAACGAGAACCAACAGCAAAAAGCATTTGAAGGTTTTGCAAAGTTAAAATAAATTGCGCAGTTTTTTTGGACATTATTATTTACACATAGCGATATACATAAATATGAGGAAATAATTAAGCTAATAATTAGCGTAATTAGAGACTAAATTACTATTGTGGAAAATAGGAGTAAATAAAATCTGATCACACAAAGGAATTTACTGATTATGCAGGGAAATTTGAGGGTGTTTATATGACAGCAAAGTTTGAGGTGATTCGGACATAATATGGCCGCAACCTTGCTGAGAGAAGTGGCGATGATTTCATTAATTTATAATGGACTAATATAATAGAGTATTGAATAATTAAATATATATTTTTATTCGATTCTTATTATATATATATATATATATATATATATATATATATATATATATATATATATATATATATATATATATATTAGTGTAGTTGGGTAGCAGTCTGTCTTAATTGCGAATTTTGTTGAAGACCATGGTGTATTTCGCCTTAATTAATTTCCTTTGGCAACTTTCTCTTCTTCTAACTATATTTTTTATTCCATCTTGTAGATGGTGGATCACTTGTCCTGAATTCATCTTTCTTTTAAATGAATGTGTTTGGTAAAAAACAAACTAAATTGCTAAGCTTTCGATGGCATTCGATCATCTTCGGAGCGTTTTGAAATGTTCTTGCCTCTTTTACCGATGTAATGAGTGGAGTGAGGATTCGACAGAGTGAAAGAAAACGATTTTTAAGGGGATATTTATTCCGTCTAGGACCATCAAGTGTCTAAAGGGCACAAATCATGGCTGCCTCGTAGGATTCGACACATTCGCCAGAAGGTTCCCGTCCGAGAAACGGGTCACCTTCGGCGCTCTACCAATCACGCTAGCTAGTGCTCCCCTTTGATGGATCATGTTGCCCTTAGCCAACATGCTGCCATTAGTTGAGCGAATAACGATGAAGCTCTGCCAACCTTTTGGCTTTGTAACGGACTCCCCACCCGTGGGAACAACGGGGCCGGACGTGCCGATCTTTGCTTGGTCGCATACCGAAAGGGTAGTGGCCCTGTCCAGCATCGTGGCTCCTGCGGAGGAGAATGAGCCCCGAGTACTTTTCGTCTTCTTATTTCTTTTCTTTTGGGGATAGGAAGGCGGGCAATGAACCCGGTTCTTCCCTCCGCCGGCAGAAGCCCCTAGGCCAGATAGACCAACCTCAGCAAGATCCTTCTCTGAAATGCAGCACGTCTTGGCTGTCACAGGGGCACCAGCCGGAGGAGGATATCCCTCTTCTCCTTGTGGCCTTAAAGGCACGGGCCATCTGAGGATGACCTTGCACAGGGGCGGACTCGGGTTCTGTGCTTGGCATCGAACACGGAATCGACACCATGGAAGATCATACCGTCTGAGACGGGGTCACCTCAGGAACCATGTCCATCTCAAATGGGGCCTCCATGTAGCCATCCTGCCCCCCTGAGACATCACGGATCCACTTCGAAGTACCCTTTTTAACTAATGCCGGTGAACTGGCATCCGTCGAGGAAGAGATGGGGGCACATACAGTGAAAATCTCTAGGTTCTTAGCGCACAAGTGCAGGATGTTATGGGGCAACTACCGACGGGTCCTGCCATACCTATCGAGCCGCTTTCACCGGGAGCGGTCAATTTGAGGCCGCCTTCGTGCTTTCTTGGCAGTCCCTTGTGAAAGAAAATTATGGACTGCCACTGGAAAGAGGGATGCACTCAAGGGCGACTCCAGAGAAGGGGGTGAGGGGGAGTCATTTATACCCATATGCCTAGGAGAGGAGTAAGACTCTCTCCGGGAGAAGTAATTTGGAGAGTCCCCTGAGGGCCCACAGGGGGGGGGAACCCATATTTTCAGTGAAGCTGCGCGAAGGCGGTTCCAGTGATGGTATAGGGAAAGTTAAAGGGAGAGAATTTTTTTTGTTTACAAACTCATCATTGGGCATGGTCAGGGTTGGAAAAAAAACCCAAATTTTGAAAAACCCAATAAAATTAGGGTTTTATTCTCGGTTTTTTCAAAAACCAATTGTTACAAGCAATAGAATAACATAGAAAAAGAATAACTATCTCTATTTTTATATAATATTAATAATTAATTAGTTTAATAATTATATTATAGTAAGAAAAGATCACAGTAACAGATAACTAATCAAGAATTGTGTGTACCCATGATAGCCATAACCTCTTAGAAGCAGAGACGAATTATGAGTCAGTATCAGAGAAATAACCTTAATTTGATACATATTTGTTGAAATTATAGACATAAATATTAATTTTGAATAAAATAATCATAAGTAGCATTCATTTCTTGAAAAATAAAGTTAATTTTGATAAAAACCCTCCGGTAATAAACCCCGGATTTTTTAGGGCTGAGTGTTTTGATTCGTCAACCCTGGGCATGGTGACCTTAAGTATTTATTTCACAGGATGCATACGCTCATCACCCCTCGCAATAGCCCGCTCTGCAAGGGGTGAATACGGAGCCGGCAGAACCAGCTGCCGCCATTTAAGGCCACTCCTCCCGCCTTGTGACCTGGCAGCCCATCGGCATGGCGGTTCCACCTTGGGCACGGCGTAAAAATTGATAGGCAGTGAATGGAGAAAGGGTATGTGAGGAAAAGGTGGGTGGAGATGAAGCAGGTTGTTAAAAACCACCATCCCAAACCTGAACTCAGAGATAGGGAACGTTGTCCTCTCCCACCTCGTGCCAGATCCGGGATAGTTGAGTGAGAGGAAGCTTGTCTGCGTCTACCATGTGAAATTAGAGGCCGATCAGAGAAAGTTGTGGGAGAAGTTGTAGGGAAAGTAAGGAAGCATGGTAAAAACACAGGCTGTCAGAAAGAAGAAGAGGCTAAGCTGGGGCCGGACGGGGCGCTGAGTACTGTCAGCATGGCGGCCAGGAAGGCAAATCACCGCTCCCCTTACGGGGAGGATTCGACGCATTTGCCAGAAGACTCCCGTCCGAGAAAAGGGATCCCTTCGGCTCTCTACAAGTCAAAGCTTTCATCTTATGATAATGTGGCCTCTGTTCAACATGCTGCCATCTGTAAAGCGAATAACCAAAAAGCGTTTGAATCCAGCGCACGAGAAAACGCCAGGTAGTCTGTCAGTGAAGAACTCCGACGTTTTAGAGGCTCCGCTCACCGCACTTACGAATTTGATCCTTGGCTGGACCTCCCCAACTGAAGGTGCCTCGGGGCTGGGGGGCCGGACGTACCGATCTTGGCCTGCATGCTTCCCCGGATCTCTGCAAAGGGAGAGGAACCCCTACTTGTGTCTTTTTAGGCGGGGAGAGAACTGGCTTCTCTCCACCCCCAATAAGGCAACATAGGGCGCACGGACTTGCCTCAGGAGGATCCTTCTCCGAAATGGAACAGATCTTAGTTATTAAAGGGGCACCAGTCGGGGGAGGTCTCTCCTCTACTTGTGAGTCCCGCAGAAACTGTTTATGGGCCATCTGCCCAGTAATGAAAGGGAAGACCCTCCTCCCAAAATTTCTCAAAAGGGAACACTCGGCAAAGATGTGAAGGATGAACAGCTGCACCCTGCACAGGATGCACAAAGGAGGGGTCTGCCCATTCATCAAGTGCAATAACACAGAGTGAAGCAAAATGGCAACAAGTTCTGCTGTTAAAACACAAGCTGCACTTGGTAGGCGAACCAATGCTATCTGAGATGGAAAGACAGCAGCAGCTCCAACTCCGTCCGATGACTTGGACCCGTCGGTGAACACAAAAGTACTAGGTCGATGGTGTGAGGAGTGTTGATCATACATGGTTCTCAAGGCTACAGGCAAGAACTGATCCTTGGGCCTACCGGTAAGCCCCTTGTAAACGGAATAACAGAAAACTCCTCTAGACGTTCTGTGTGCTTGGGCATGCGCAGAGCAAAGGGGCGAGCCAGGGATGGAAATCTATCATATAAGGCCACCGTTTGCAAATTGAACGTGCACTCATATACTTGCGACCATGGTAATTGATCAAGTCTAAAACATATCTAAGGTTAGACTTGTTCTTGTGAAAAGGAAGAGCAAGAGCCCAGTTTTCTGCATAGAGACTCCACACAGGAAAGGACTTGAAGGCTCCAGAAGCCAGGCGCACACCCTGGTTACGCACAGTAGTTAATTTTTCAAGGATGGACGGCGAGGCAGAAGAGTACACCTGTGACCCATAGTCAAGCTTTGACTGGACAAATGCTGAATACAGAAGCCACAGGGTGCGTCCATCACTTCCCCAAAAAGTGTGTGATAGTAATTTCATTATGTCCATTCTCTTCAAACAAGACTTTTTCAAAGCGTTCAAATGAGGCCTCCAAGAGAGCCTCGAATCAAAGATCATCCTTAGAAATCTGAAATGGGGTTCAAAGGTGAGAGGGCCACTTGTGTGACCATTGGGAAGAGTCCCATGTCACCGATCTATAATTGTAAAAGTGGACAGCCTTGGTATTTACTGCGGAAAAGCGGAAGCCCTTGGAAGAAGAATTATCAGCTACGGTATTTATAACCCGCTGTAGCTTACGGATGACAAATGGAAGTCTAGGCGATGAACAGATAGGCGCTAAGTCATCCATATATAGAGTTGAGGAAATCTCAGCTGGGAGATTTGCGATAATGATATTGATGGCCACATAGAAGCAGGTGACACTGAGGACACTTGCCTGTGGCACACCCTCAACTTGCTCTACGAGCTCTGATAGGGCATTTCCAACTTTTACACGTAGTGTGCTTCACATGAGGAATTGCTCGACAAACGAGGGGAGAAAGCCCCGCAGGCCCCAATCATAGAGTTGCTTAAGGATACCATGCCTTCAAGTCGTATCATATGCCTTATCAATATCAAAGAAAACAGTAACAGAATTCTGCCTCTTAAAAAAAGCATCTCTTATATAAGACTCCATTCTAACAAGCAGGTCGATGGTAGTCTGTTTTTTACTGAACCCTGATTTAGAGGGAAATATAAGATGGTTTGACTGAAACCAGACGAGGCTTGTATTTATCATCCTCTCAAACAATCTACATGGACAACTAGTAAGGGCAATGGGGCGGTAATAGATGGGTTCCGTCCCATCCTTTTCTGGTTTTCGGAAAGGTAAAACCACAGCTTCCCTCCACATAGAAGGAAAGCAACCCCTAATACAGATGAATTTATAGATGTCAAGCAAAAATGAGAGGAGGGATGGATGCATATTCCTAAACATATCATAGGAAATGCCATCTGATCTAGGTGCATTGGGTCCACTGTACTTCAGTGCATTATGGAGCTCATAGATAGAAAAGAGCCGGTTATTAGGCTCATTATCCATGTTAAGCTCCATAAAGTTGATAGAATACTGCTTCTGTTGGAGCCTAAAATGCTAAAATTGGATAGAATAGTTGTCTCGGCTTGAAAAATTAGCAAACGATCCGGCCAAAACATCGGAAGTATGGGACAACTCTCCCCAAAGTTATCCGACCAGAACAATGTCAGGAGCTGTAAAGCCAATGGATTTCTACAATAGCTATTTCACCTTTCAGATTTTGTCTACAGGGGTCTGCCGACATATCGATGCGATGTTACCATCTAACGGTCTTTCGAGCTCGTCGAAGAGTGCGTCGCCGTGCTACCCTTACGAGCAAGTTTCTTTACCATCGTGGGGCACCGATGGTAACGTCAGCAAGCCTGTTTACATTCAGTGACAACTCTCGAGCATTCAGCAGACCACCAAGCAATTGTGGCCCACGAGCAGTTGAGCAGGGGAGCGGGATAGAGAAATTAGCTGCATGATTGATGTGGGCTAGAAGATCCTCAATAGCCACTTCAATATCTTCATGAGGGAAGGACCCATCATGGCTCGAGAGGTGCCTGAACTTAGGCCAGTTTGCTTTTTTTGTATTTCATCTTTTGCTACGAGGTGGGAGAAGGACTACCTGTACATGGTATTATTAAAATGGGGAAGTGATCACTGCCTCGCAAGTCAGGATCCACTGCCTAGTAAAATCAGCTTTACAGCTTGGGGAACAGAGAGACAAGTCCACACATGTAAAGCTGTTCGTCTGGATGTGAAATGATGTGTGGCTGCTATCGTTAAGAAAGCAGACATCATTAGTGTTAAGAAATCTCTCAATCATATTTCCTCTAGGCTTGTTATCTTGGTCCCCACAAAGGGGATGTCAAGCATTAAAATCGCCAATCAATAAAAAGGGAGGAGGGAGTTGAGAAATTAAATTAGCTTACTTTGTAGCTAAAACAGCTGTATCTATTTCCTCGCCAGGAGGAAAATACAGCGAACTGACCGAATAATAGCAACTGGAAAACTGGCGGACAGCCACCGCCTGCAGGTCTGTGTTGAAAGCGAGCTTGTTGTGGGGAACCCTGTTGTTAACCAAAACGGCAGAAGCATGAATTGGTTCTCCGGGGCTCTTATAATATCCTGTAAAACCCGAAATGTTGGGTGATCTGTGAGTACCTAAGTAAGTCTCCTGTAAAGCAATACAATCGAGATTTTAATCCTTAAGCAGGAGCTTTAACTCTTCCTGTTTAGGGAAGAGACCTTGGAAGTTCCAATGAATAATTGGAAACATTGTTACCGTTTAAGCATAACGATAGATTTCTTCCTACCCTAGGGGTAGGAGATTTTGGATTTGAACTACCAGCGGAATTAGTTCGTGTCATACTAGCCTTAGGCTTGGAGTATGACAAAGGAGGCATCGGTAGCTAGAGTTTTGCCTTTGTTTTTTCTTTAAGAGGTGGCGCATCAGATTTTGATAAGTGGCTGTAAGAGAGAACTGTCTTCACTGGAGAAGCAGATATGGAAGCAACTCCAGGGTTCAGTTCAGGTGTCGAGGGAACAGACGATGTTGACACAGCTAGTGGTATTAGTTGGGATGGTAGAGGCGATGGTGGTGGCGAGGAAATCGGCAAATGTTGTGAATTCGATGCTGATAGAGAAGGATGTGAAGTTAGTTTTTGAGAATCCTCCTCAGATGAGGGGTTAACCTCCACAACAGCTGGCTCCTTAGCAAGGAGCAAAGGTTGGTTCCTTCTCATTCAGGGATCGAATAAATTCCAAAGCAGTATCAACAAGGGGAGGGTGAAATGATAATTGGCTTTGAAGCTGAAGAAGAGCTTGGTCCTTTAGGGGCAGGGTAAATGTCCAGAGGTGGAATGAATACCACCTGAGGATCAACATGATCAATATCCACATGTTCCCTTGGGGAACCAGGAGAGGATGGAAGGTTCCTCTTCTTGTTAATAACCTTATAGGAGTGTTCAGCACGAGGAGATGTACGTTTAGGACGGGCAGGACCTTTTACCTGGTCAGTGACAGGAGAACCAGTAGGAGGTCTCTGGTTTCTTACTTTCTTTGGCCAGGTAGAACGCAGAACATCAGAAAAGCTCACACCAAATGGACATACATCTCCTTTACTCTTCTTCTGGCCTTTTTAAAACTGACCCTGTTCTTGTTTCTAATGGCAATGACTTTCTCGTAGAGAAAGAAACTGCATTGATGTGATGTTGCAGCACGGCTGTGAGAACAAGGCGTCCCGTGATAATCCGATCCACAATTCACACACAACCTTACCTGTTTACAAAACTTGCTCACATGGCCTAAGCAGCGTTGGCAATGGAAGCATCGTCGTGGGTTTTCAACATAAGGCTTGACTGGGATGTTAAGATAGCCAGCTTTAACGTACTTGGGCGGTTCTAATCTGTTGAAGGTCAGGATTATGGTGGCGGTAGGTAACCTAGCGTCATTCACAAACCTGGAAATGCGGTGGGCACTTACAACCTTCTGATTGGTAAGTTTTGATACCAGCTTGTCAACATCGTAATCTATTAACTCTCCCGATCGGATAACACCTTTACTGGTGTTAAATGACGAGTGCGAAGCAGAGGACATGTCTACAGAAGCTAAAGACTGTAGGTTCTTAATCCGTTGATGCTGCTCCTTGATTTTTTGCCTCAACTATCAATGCGCCATCATTACGTGGCCACATTTGGGCAGGTTCGCCACATTTCTCAACAAAATCCTCGTCGACGTCAAAGATGTCAGCTTTACTAACAGGACTATCGTTCGCTTTCAAGACTAAAAATCGGTCTTAATCGAACTCACGGGCAACTTCTGACCTAAAGGGATCAAAGTACACATTTTATTTTGGGCTGCCCCTGGAGCCGAGGGTATGCACCAAATCGTCATCGTGAGTACAAAGAGCGCCCATACAGCCCAAACGGGGTAACCCGCACCCCGACTCCCACTGTCGTTTTAAAAACAGCGGAGCCACATAACGGAGATTCTCTGGACTGCCTTTTTAAGACCTCCAAGAAACAAAATGACGACCCGGCCAATCAAACTTCCTCTAAGGCACGGTCATTCAGACGATGCCCCCCCAGTGTATGCATCCGTCGACCCGTACAGAGGCAAAAGTAGGAAAAGGGAGAAGAGGCTAAGCTATGGTTGGAGAGGGCGCCGAGTCCTGTCAGCACGGCGGCCAGGAATGCAAATCACTGCGTCCCTTACGGGGAAAAAAAGAGTTAAGTAAGCACGCCGGCCTCCTGCAAGGAAAACATGCATAGATATTAGGTTGTATGGGTCACGGCAGGTCGGACCTTTCTATTCTTTGCTTCTCTAAGGGAGTTGGCCCTATTGAGCTGCTCCCATAGAAAGCAATCAATTTTGTGCGGCCTGTCCGCTCTGGGTAGCCCCGTGTGATAGGAAAGTTGGATTGCCGCAGTAACCGGAGGTAACTGCAGAACTTAAAAAAAAGGAAGAGGGGAAAGCGCCATTTCCGCTGGAAGCAGTTTGTAGGGGCCACGGAGAAAACACATGGGGGAGGGCTCCAAAGATGGCAAAGATGGAGTCCCTTTGTCGCATGGGGATGATGAGAATGGAGTTCCTCCACCGGTGGAATTTATGCCTAGGCCCCGAGAAGGGGACGAGAGCGGGCTTGGAACGGCTCTCCATGCACCTGCTGTAGCCCACTCTTTCCTTCCCTTGTGGTCATAGCGACAATTAATAAGAAGAAAAATCCTGAATTGGTAGGTTAAGAGAAAAGTCTCCGAAGGATTAGAAATTCAAGAATGTGATCATTTACACATAATCGCTGCTGGTCCAGCGTTGATGCGTTTTGACAACCCGGCCCGCCATTTTGGCAAAATTATCCTGGAACTTCAACCGAAAAAGATGGTGCCGGCGTAGCCACCTCATATGTGTACTGAAAAAAGGTGAGCAGAGTCGCCATACCTAATAATTGCTCTAGCCAGCGGGCCTTTGGCCCTGGCAGGAGGTAGTGACCTCTTGCTATACACTGCCACTCGACTAAGGCTCATAAGAGGAAGAAAGTGAGCCGGGCAGCCAAAAAATCTTTGGAGAGAAGAGCAAGTTTGGTGGGTATGAAATAAAGAGAAGTAGAGATAGGTGGATCTACTAACGAGTAGGGTAGGTAGTCATCAATTATTATCCTACCCGGGTGCTAGGTGATCCTAGGATGACATGCAGTCCACCCAGGCACGATGTCTAGCAGACCAAACTTTGTCCGGGTGAGAAGTTACTGCTGATACAAAGTGCAGGTAGACAAGAAGTGGTGGAGATAGTCATAATAATATCACTAATAATAACAATAAAAATAATAATGACAATACTATCTCTAATACTACAAATAATAATAATAAATAAAGTTAAAGTAGCGCTGAAAAGGATGGGGGGGGAAGCGCACCAATAACTTTCCTAGAACTCATCAGAGACTTCCTGTCAACCCAGTGATGACGGGGCTTCCCTAACTTGCACACAGGACGGGAGGACGTGAAGCTCCTCCAGGGTACCAAGTGTAACAGGCTATGCAGGGTAACTCCCTGCGGTGGCGATTAGGGATAAATACCCACTCCTTTACCTCACTAAATTGTACGTTGTTCTCCAATGGAGCCATCATCCAGTGGAAAAACGGCTATGATAGAGTCAGTGGGTCTCTACGAATCTCTCGTTTTTCCTCAATCTGTCCAACTCTTCTCAAAGCATTCCAACACTACGAGTAAAATTGTTTTTTAACGCTATAAAAGACAATATAGTAAAAGACTTTCCTCCAACGAAGAAATAAATAGTCCACTTCTATTAAATTACGGAGGCGTCTGACTTATGCGTCGGAAGTGCTTCGCAACAATTATTTGAGGCAGAATGGGAGATATTAGAATTCTTTAGAAAAGCTTTAAAGGTCCAGAATTAAAACAATCCACGTTTAACAAAGAATTAATTGAAATAGCTTTTGTGAAAAAAAGCACTTCAAGTACATACTTTAAGGCACATTTTTTATCTCACTAATTGCAATGCGATCATTGGCATTTGGCGCCGTTAAGTCTGACAACCAGACACTCCACAAAAGGCCCCCGCATTCGAATTCATCAGTCAGTACACTATGATATTCGTTACATGACCCAAAGAGATTATTGTAATGGTGTTCTTTCCCAGGCCAACATCAACGATTGCAACACGCAATCCATGCAACTCATTATATGAACACCACCATCGACCACTATATGTATGTATAGATATATATGGTACGGTGGGATATTTGTCGCCTAACTTCAACATCCACGTAAATATAAGCTTGGTAATAAAGTTCTCGCACAACCTTTTTCTAAAAGTTTTATAGATTTATATACGGTGCATTAGAGAGACTACCTAGGTAGTCCAGAATTAAAGCAATCCACGTTTACTAAACTATACACTTTCAAGTGAGGCCTAGTCAACTACACAGTAATTAAGTTTAAACAATAACCCATCAAATGAATTTCTCGTGAACAGCAACGTACGCTTTTACCCAATGATTACAACTCCGTCTTAAACTCTACCCAATCGCAATGTCTTATCAACCAAGCATTTGGTTTAAGAAGTTTCAGCGTGGCCAACTCGATGTCCAAGATCAGTCAAGAAGTGATCGACACTCGCTCGTTAACAATTATCGTTAGTGTGCCTGTGTCAAAGCTGATCTACATCTGACATTATGCGAACTGAGTGAAAAGTTTAGCGTCAGCCATACAGCCATTTTGCTTCATTTAGAGGAAATGGGCAAACTCAGCAAACTGGAGGTATGGATTTCACGTAAACTGACCGACTTCAACCATCAGCACCTCATTGACGCCTGCATTACACTACTGTCCAAGAAACTTCGATTTGATTGGCTGAACAAAGTGGTTACTGCAGATGAGCAATGATGTCTACACTCGAACATGGCACGCAAAGCAAAGCTGGACAGACAAAGGTGCACCTGCACAACTTCAGGCAAAGGCCAAGCGACATAAAAAGAAGCTTATAGTTTGTGTCTGGTTGGACGTGAAGGAAGTAATTTACTGAGAAAGGTTGTAAAGCGAGCAGTCTAACACCGCTCAATTATACAGTCACGACTGCAACAGGTGGCAGATGCAATTGCGCAGAAACGACCACGATTGACTGATGTCCTATTTCTTCATGATAACGCCTGACCACACGTTGCAATGTTAAAGGCTCAGTGAAGGATTTTACTATTCATTTTATTCAATGAAATCGCCTTCGACTTCAACCATGGCCGCCAGGTGTCATCGCAACCTAATGCAGGCTTACTTGACGGTCTCCCTGTTTAACTGGGTGAAAACTTTGGTGATTTTGGACTAAACCTCCACCTTGGTGGTGCCCTGGGACTTGTTCGTCTCTCTTCCTTTACCAGGTCACACACATAATAGTCCAGGGGGCTGCAGTCTGGGGGGGTTGGGTAGCCAGATATTCGGAATATTGTATTCTAGTAAATTGTCTGACAGCCAAGATTGGGTCATCTGCTTGCGAAACATGGTGCAGAGTCCTGCTGCCAAATGTATGGCTTTCAAACGGCCACCTCCTGGATTGAGGGCAACACCAACTCCTTCAGGCATTTGATAGAGCCAACGAGGAAGATTAACAGGGAAACAGCATGGCCCTCACTACTGACCCCAAACACCATGATGTGACTGGGAACTTGGTCTTCATAACTCTCAATATATCCTTCGTGGACACAGCAGGACAGCAGTTGTTGTTTTGCGAGTTCACCACCTGGTTGTTCTTGGCAGAAATTCTTCTCGTCTGAGAAGAACCAAAGCAGGCCAGGTTTGAGGGGATTCTTCAGTTTATTTACAAAATTGGCGGCACTTCCTTTCGCTTGTCCTCTTCTGAGACAGAAGATGTCTCCTTTTCCTCTGGTATGAGTATTAGCGGATGTCCTCATGCAATAACTGCTCGATGAAGAGATTTTAACACTCACTTTTCCCTGGCTATGGACCTCAATGACTTGTTGAGATCGTTGACAATGATGGCATAGATCTCCGCGAGAAATTCGGGGGTTCTTTTCCTATTAAAACGCTTAGCGTGGGTTTTCAAAGCCGCTATAGCCACGCAATTACCGCCTGACTCATATAACCTTCTCCTGGTCCTCTGCACTGTCTTCAGATTGACACCCAAACACTCGGAGTCGGAGAAGTTTGCATTGGAGCTCTCGGCGGGAATCCCACACAGCACAGCTTGCCTTTTAAAATTTTTGGATGAATGAATTCAGCCAAGATATTGCTTCCATCATTGAGAATGAAGGCAGCAATTTATATATATATATATATATATATATATATATATATATATATATATATATATATATATATATATATATATATGTGTCAAAGTAACTTAAAAGAATTCATAATTTAGATTCCACCCCCTCCATAGTGGGTTCTACTAAAGTTCGAACTTTATGTCTTCGAACGTAACATTTTGATTACTTAAAATGGCAAAGAATATCGTTTATTCCTGACGAGATTAGATTGTAGCCCTTAAATAAATTTTCCGTTTGCTCTCTTAGCAAGATAACAGAATTAATAAGAAAAAACGCTAGACAAATCAAAGAAGAGAGAATTATGAAGAAACAACCAAGTTTCTTCATTCAATTCCTTGGAAGTGAACGGAAAGTTTGGACAGCCAAACGTGCTATGGAGCGCGTAACGAGAATGGATCTGCCATAGGATTATTGAAGGAGGTTCTCGGAATTGAAACAGCAGCTTGATATATTGAGTGATCTTGCGTGTTTGCAATACGATTGCATCATTGATTTATCGCACGCAACTTTACCGATTGCTAAAACCAACAAACAACAAGCGAATTTATTTGTTAATACATCCTACCTCGCATAAATCAATCATAAAAACTACCGGTAAACCCAGGGACACCGTCGTTGGTGAGTGGCGCGTTTACAAGCACTACAAGAAATCTCTTCTGGATACATGATATATGCATCTCCACACAGTTACTTCCACTACCTCCACCACTTTTCTTACGAGGCTCTTTAGTAAACTGTACTCACAGCTCATAGTTTTTAATTTTGTAAATAAACCAACACTACTCTAAAATGAGTGAATGTATGAAAGAAATCTACTACCAGTACATGATCTAACATCTTTCACATATAAAGAAAGAGTGAATTTTGAAAATCCTCTCCTACAAGCTTTGGAATAGAGGAAGTTTAATTACAAAAGGGGGAAATGATGTTAAAATCAATCTTGTGTAAATAACTGAAAATAACGAATAAAACAATTAAACCCATTTTATTTATTTACCACATCCTACAATTTAACATCCTGTCATCCTGACAGCTTTTAGGGGGATTTTAAACGCCCAATCTCGAGTGGTGAATGTTAATGGTACCTTAAAAATTATGTTTCCTTTGGGTAAATAAATACAAACATGAGTGGTAATGATAAATTACCATAATATTTGGTTACTAGTAAAAAATACCATTCAATGCGACATGAACGTAAAATAATACAGTAAAATAAAACCCTAATATCACCGCCCATAGATTCTTAATACACAATTTGTGGTCAAGTGAGAAATAATTATTTTCCCCATTATAATTGGACCATTAAGTCCATAGTTAATGGGAGTGAATAAAAGTAACATAAATTCTCCTCAATACATTAAGGATAATGGGGTCAGAGGAGGAGTAATGAGATTCCGACCGGCCATTAAAAGGGTGTTCATGATTGACTAATAATGGCGACTTAGTGGTTGGACTGCAAGGGCTTGTCCTTATTACTAATACTGACGCCTTAAGGGTTTTGGACTGCAAGGAAGGGCTTGTCCTTATTACTAATACCGGCGCCTTAAGGGTTTTGGACTGCAAGTAAGGGCTTGTCCTTATTACTAATACTGGCGCCTTAAGGGTTTTGGACTGCAAGTAAGGGCTTGTCCTTATTACTAATACCGGCGCCTTAAGGGTTTTGGACTGCAAGTAAGGGCTTGTTCTTATTACTAATACCGGCGCCTTAAGGGTTTTGGACTGCAAGGGCTTGTCCTTATCACCAGATGCCCATTGCTGAGGAGAGCCGGCTGGTGACTGCCTTTTCCTGTACGAAAAAGCATTGTCAGTTCCGGAACCTCAGCTTTGGGTTGGTTAATAATAATAATAATAATAATGTCTTTTGTAATGCGCTCTTCAAGGCCTGAGGCCTTCCCAGAGCGCACGGTGGGCTGAGATGAGTATGGAAATTCATTGGAAATTCAAGAGGGGAAGAAGGCAATTCTGAAAAGATGCGTTTTCAGGAGACGCTTAAATGTGGTAAGAGAGGGAGAAGACCTGATTTCAGCAGGAAGAGCATTCCACAACTTAGGGGCGCAGATTAAAAAGGAGCAGTCCCCCATTGAGTAGAGGGATGAACGAGGAATATTCAAAAGAGGTGCATGTGATGACTGAAGGGCCTGAGGGACATGGCGTGGCGAGAGGGCAGAAGAGAGGTAAGACGGGGCCTTGTTGTTTAGGGCCTTAAATGTGAAGAGAAGCATCTTGAAGTGAGTACGGGATCTGACAGAGAGCCAGTGCAGTTCATGCAGCAAGGGTTTCGAGGGAGAGAAGCGAGGGTGGCATAGTTCTGTACAAGTTGAAGGGGCGGAGAGAGGAGGATGGCAGATTCACAAGCAGAGAGTTACAGTAGTCAAGGCGTGAGGTGATGAAGGCATGAACAGCAGTCTCAAGACTTTGGCGATTAAAGTGACAGCGAATGCGAGAGAAGTTACGAAGGAAACATAGAGAGGATTTGCTGACATTGCTCCCGGTGCCTTCCAGTAGGCAATAAATGTTGTGTTGAGTAAGTTTGCGAGTAAGAATGTGATTGTGTTTATAGATGATATTTTGATTATGACAGAGTTTTGATGAGCATATGAGATTGGTGAATGATGCGTTGAGAACGTTGGAGAGAGTTGGTGTGAAGGGGAAAGTAGCGAAGTGTGAAAGGTTTGAAAAAGAAGTGGAATTCCTTGGGCATATGGTGAGTGAGAATGGTTTACGAAAGTCACCGAAGTATGTTGAGAAGGTGCGAATGTTTCCGAAGCCGGTGAATATGAAGCAGCTGAAGTCATTTTGGAGTTTGATTGAGTTTCAACGAAAGCTTATACGTGATTTTTGGGTGTGAGTAAGCCTCTGACTGAGGGGATGGGCAAGAAAGGTAGTACGATTGTCAGGTGGAATGATAAGATGAATGAAGCGTATGAGAGACTGGAGGAGGCAGGGGATGAAGATGTATAATTGGCATACCCAGACTATTGTGTGAATGCTAAGATGCTTGAATAGTATACGGATGCGAGTGGGTATTGTATGGGAGGTTTTTTGATGCAAGAGCAGCGTTTGAATGGAGAGAATGTCAGGCGAATAATCGGGTATGTATCAAAGGTTATGAATGCGGCAAAGCGAAAGTATTCGACTGTGGAGCGAGAGTTGGCTGCGATAAGGTATTGTTTGAAAGTGTTGCATCCGTTTATGTATGGGATGAGGTTCGTGATTAAAACAGATAACCAACCTCTTGTGTATTTGAAACGTATGAAATGGGCTGATAGTAGGATTAAGAGGACTTTTGAAGATTTGAGTGATTTTGACTATGTGATTGAGTAAGTGCCTGGCGAACGGAATCGAGTGGCTGATTTGATGTCAAGATATCCTGATACGAATGATGGAAATGTGTGTGGAGTGAGTGATCCTGAGTATTTGCAGAAAGGGATTATGAATGGAAAGGAGAGTAAAGGTGGTGTTGATTTCCTTTTGAGAGCGTATGGAATGGTTTGCAAGATGTGAAGAGTGATGGAGTAGATGTGAGAGTGATCGATAGTGTGGATGACTTGGGGAAGGAGGTAATAATGTATAAAGCCTGAAAGTATTGATATGGAGAGAGTGCAGAACTTTATGAAAGAATTGAGAGCGATGTTTCAGGAAGAGTTGATTGAAGTGAGTCCATGGTATGGAGTGATTGTTTATGTGCACTTTGATGGTGAGAGGCCGATTGTGTACAAGGATAGGAAAGTGAAGGGTTCGAATGCTAATGTGGTGCATCTACAGTGTTGAAGCAGTGTGCATTACAATTGTGTGATTGAAAAGTGTTCGTATATGATGGAGAAGAATGATTGTCTGGATGAAGATGAGTGTGTGGTGAATGATGATGTGGGAGTTGATGATGGTGTGGATGTCAGTGCTGATGTTGGTGTGGTTGTTCCTTCTCTGTATTACGAACATAGGGGACCTGATTTTTTTTTAATTTTAGGAGCCTATCTGGCGACTGCACTTGGGCATAAGGACACGGAATCACGACAGCCTGGACTAGGCTACTTTAAAATAAGAATATGAAAACACAACAACGATAAAAAGGGAAGATGGCAACAATTAGGAAGCAAGCTCCAGCGTCGGGGGGAGGCCCCCCTCCCCCCATCGCAGGAGTGTGCGACCTACAAAGAAAACAACAATAACAAAAAAAAACCCTAGGTAAATAAAGGGGAGAAGGCCGGCCTCCCCACCAAAAGTCTATAAGTCCACCAGTCAATGTGCAGCCATTTACGAACTCGTCCCGAGTACAAGGGGCAGCTGGTAGTGACCCCGCCCATCCCGGTACCGAGACAGGTAACGTGAGCGGAGATCGCCCAGAGTGGGACATTCAACAAGAATATACCGAACAGTCTGGGGGTCAACGCAGTCTTCACAGTAGGCCGCTGGTGAGCGCACCATCAAATGGCGGTGCGTCTGGCGAGTGTGCCTAATTCGGAGAGGACAGATACAACCTGAAGACTTAGCTGCATTGGGGGGGGGGGCGGCACATGGAAACAGTCGCAGCGCAATGACACTCAACTTTAAATTCCCTTCGACCGTCTTCCATCTTCTTTAACAAGCAGCCCGAAGAGCTGCCCGTATTCCGGCTCTGTAGACGGTGTGAGGAAGAGTGAAACGCTGGTACGGTCGCAGAGTCCTCGCGGACTCTTTGGCGCCCTCATCGGCGCGCTCATTACCCGTAATTCCTACATGTCCAGGAAATCAGCAGAAGATAATCTCAACATCCCCAGGCTTGGCAAAACCGTAGCGTCGCGGATATCGCGAACCAGGGAGTACGGAGATTCCAATGCCCCAAGAGCAATCAGGGCGCTTGGTGAGTCACTATAGATCACAATCCGGTCTCCGAACCGGGCACGTCGCGTAATCTACCGTACCGAGTGATGTATTCCACCAGCTCGACTGTGAAGACAGACGAAGCGCCTACCAGAGCCCCGCTGACTTCAAACAGAGGGGATACGGTATGGAAGCCGACCCACTCTTCGGACTTGGAGCAATCCGTATACACTGGCACGGTTACAGCGTGACACGAGGTGCGCTCCAAAAGGGTCGAACGCAATACTCCCGGCGCTGTAAAAGCTTTGGGAACAGATGTGTGGCAACAAATAGCCAAATGTGGCCCCCCCAGGGTGGTGTCCTGTGCAGAACCAGGGGCGCCACCGACCCGAGAGCTATATCTAGCTTTCGAAGGAGTTTCCTGGCCCTAAACCCAAAGGGCTTAGGGTATGACTGGCGTCTCTCGGCGGCACAGGGACCGTCGAAATCAGCTGTGGATGCAGTGAGAGCTGTTGGCGACTGAGGAAGGGGCCGGGCTCGCGCGTATAGGCGAATAATGCACTGTACACGGTATAGAGCGAGTGGCATCTCCCCAGCATCGACTAGTAGGCTCTCAATAGGGTAAGTGCGGAAGGCACCCATCGCCAGGTGAAGGCTTGTGTGGTGGATCGAGTCCACCTTCCGCGAATACACGCTCGGCGGTGGATGCATAAAAGTCGGATTCGTAGTCGAACTTCGAACGGACAAAAAACTAATAAAAAAGTATGGCAGTGGATCCCATTACAGTGCTCCAAGCGCTGAATAAAGGGAGAATATCCATGGCGTGGGTACAAGAGACCTTAAGGCTGCAAATGAGACCAAGGAAACGGTACGATTCAACCACTTTCAGGTATACCCCATTAGAGAACCATTCTGGGTCAGGGTGGAGCCGTAGATGGAGGCAGAAGTGCACCACCTTAGTCTTGGCCAAGGAAAACCGAAACCTGTGCGCTTCGGCATAGAAGAGACGCGGTCCAATGACTGTTAGAGTCAAGCTCCAGAGTTGGCATCTGGGCCGCGCCGCAGGAGATCGAAAGGTTGTCAACGTAGAGCTTAGCGAGAACACATTCCGGCAGCACCGAGGTGATGCCGTTGATACTTAGGGCAAAGAGTGTAATACTGAGGACATTTCATTGCGGGACACCCTCTTCCTGCCACATTGAGCTGAGGAGGGCTCCCCCCACCGGTACGCGGAATCGACGATCTCGCAAAAATTCAGATACAAAGATTGGTAGGCGTCCCCTCGCCCACATCCTATGGGGAGTCTCCATGTATGGTATCACCATGCGGTATCATAGGCATTCTGCAGATCGAAAAACACCATGGCGTAGTGCCGCCTACGTAGGAAAGCCTTGCAGACGGCATTTTCCAGTCAGAACAGAACACCGACTCGGCGTGGAACTGGCGGAAGGCGCACTGTGCATAAGAAAGATGGCCTCAGCTGTCCAGGAAAAAAGGCTAACCTAACATTTACCAATTTCTCCATCAACTTGCACACGCAAGAGGTTAGAGGGATTGGGTTCAAACCGGCAGAGTAGAGTGATCTCTCCCTGGTTTGCGAAAGGCGAGCACAGTAGCGATTCGCCACGAATACGGTAGGAGAATCTCCACCCAGATCCTGTTGAACAAATCTAAGAGAAATGCCATGCCTCGCTCACCCATTTGTTGAAGCATGCGTACGGGACATCGTCCGGACCATGGGCGGTGTCCGCGCACAAAGCAATAGCGCAAGCAACTCACTCACAGTAAACTTGTCGTTAAAGGGTTCCCCGCCTCTGGAGGTAAAGTCCAGTCGGCTGTCTTCCGCGACATGAAGACGTGCATTGAATGTTGGAGGAGCAGCATCCCGGCTAGAGAATGCCGAAAAAGTGGTCGCGAAGGATTCCGCCACGGACGCGGGGTCCGAGATTGCGGTCCCATTTTCTTGGAGAACGGAAGAGGAGGTCCTGCGAGAACTTGCCTCGAATCCTTTTGACTCGCTTCCACACCTCTGCTCAAAGAGTCTTCCCATTAAGTGAGGACAAGTATGCCTGCAATGTAGAGCGGCGGGCGTGCTTTAAAATATACCGTAACCTAGCCCTGGCCCGACGAAATTCAGCGACAGTGAAATCGTTCAGGCCGCGCTTATAGCGCATGTAGGCATAGTGCTTCTGCTTGAGGGCCGTCTCACACTCGGCTGACCACCACGGGTTAGTCAGGGTGCAAAAAGGCCAGGCCTTCTAAGAATAGTAGCGGCGATGAGATTAACGAAGAAGAACTCAACCACCTCATATACCGAATTGGGATAGAGAATTCAGTCATTTCATGAAATGCAGACCAACGCAGCCTGCGCCAAGCACCATCCGAGCGGGCTCTCGGGCGGCAGTGGCCCAGAAAATGATATTTAAATGGGAAAGTGATCACTACCATGGAGGTTATCGACCACTCCACAATCAAAATCAGGATGTGCATCAGGAGAGCACAAAGATAGATTGAGGCAGGAAAATAAAGCGGTTCTCGGGCAGTGATGCTTAAACTCATCCACATTTAGGACACCCATCTCAAGCTCATTGATAAAGTCGACAAGAATTTGATTCGGGGGATCGATAGAGTAGTCTCCATAGAGGGCGTGTCTATCGTTTAGATCTCCGAGGAAGAGAAAGAAAATCTGCAAACGTTCCACGACGCGGTGGAATTGCCCAGCGTTGAAGTCGGCTGACGGTGGAATGTACGCGGAAATAACAGTATACGTCCTATTAATGTCCAGTTGCAGAGTTACTGCCTGAAAGAAAGTATCTAAAGCGAAGAGAAGAGCAAAGACATCATGATGTGTGTAAATGACACATCCTCCCCGCACGGCCCCCATCCCGTGGTGGTGGAGTTGCAAAACCCTTATACACTTGGAGGGTGGACAGGGGGCATCCAGCCAGCATGGTCTACTGCAAAAAGATAGCTAGCGGGGAATGGGAGGAGACGAGGCTCCGTAACTCCTCAAGGTTTGCCCTGAGGGTCTTCAAACAGAAGACCCTCACGGGAATGGCCGTACGCTTCTCGGAGGCAGAACTTCGGACGCTGTTGGTCGGATAATGCGCTGAAGGTGCTGTCGCCTTCGAGGACTTATTGGGGGAGGTTGGGCTCACCATGCAAGTTTTTACCTCCTTCCGCCTCGAAACCTTAGGCGGGCGGAGCGGATTCGGAGACGGGGTCCTCTTTTCGAGGGGTTTCACCTTCTCTGAGCCACCCAGCCCATTATTGGACGTAGGCAAAGGAGCCGAATCTCCCCTGTTGCTGTCCTCTTTTCGGGTGGCAGCTTTAGGAACGCCGGAAGATGGCCTAGCGACCAACTTTAGGGGTGTTGCCTCCTGCGAGTCTAACGACTCGGTGGAGGCGCGTGGTCGTTTTGCCTTACAGGAAACGGTTACGCTGGGCAAAGGGTGAAAGCCCTGGTTTTAGCTGGAGCTGGGTGTGGACCGCTTCTGCCACCAGCTTTACCAAGGGAGCGCCCAGGGTGGGTAGAACCCACAGAATAGTTCTGAACGGACGCGGAAACCACCGTACTCGTAGGTCTGGAGGGGACACTAGCTGAGGGTATCTTTTTCAAAATTGGGATATAGGACGTCCCCGGCGGCGCCGAGCGCGCCAGGATCAAGTCCTTAGCCTCACGAAATGAGAGAGGATCATAAGCCCAAAGGGCGAAGATTTACTTCTCAAAGAGATACCCTCCACATTGCTTCGAAAAAGCCGGGTACGGCTCTCCACAATTGACACACTTGGCCACACACGATTTTGACTTATTGTGGGTGGCCTTAGAGCAACTTATACATATTTCGGGCAACCCCAACTTTGCACGTCCACAGGAGCAATTACTATGGCCGAACCGATGGTACTAATAGTACCTTTGCGGCAGTCGCATGAATGCCTTCACGTGGTAGCGATACCAACCGGTACGCACGACTCAGGAAGCTTGCCTTAGTCGAACGTAACGAAGATATTAGGGGCGGGTCTATAAGCCCCTCCCTGTTTTCTCATTACATACTCGCCATTGACCGCTACATGGTTTCCTAACTCTAAGGTGATGTCATCTATGGAGTATTCCACGAATTCTCTCACATAAACTACTCCTTTCACGAGCCAAAAGGCTTCCCTCCAAGAAACAGGTCACCTTTGGGTCTCTTTACTAATCACACTAGCTAAAGCTCTCCTCTAATCGATTATGTTTCCCTTATTTATCATGCTGCCATCAGTGGAGCGGATAACCAGGAAGCGTTTGAAGCAAGCGGGCTCGCAAACCCCGGGTAGTCTCTGAATGAGGCGCCCGACGTAATCGAGGCTCCTCTCCGGCAACTTGTACTTATATTTTTAGTCTCTGTCAGGGACTCTACACCCGAGGTGCAGCGGGGCCAAACGTGCCGATCTTGGCTTGGTCGCTTACCGAGGTAGCAGACCCATCCGTTCCCGCAGCCCTACCTTATGGAGGAGCCCCGAATCTTTTTAGTCTTTTTTTTTGTTTCTTTTATTTTTAGGAGAGGAGGGCAGGGAATGAACCCGCTTCTGCCCTCCGCGGGCAGGAGCCCCCAGGCCAGATGGACCGGCCTCAGCAAGGTCCTTCTCCGAGATGGGTAAGGTCGTGGCGGCCGCAGGGGCACCGGCCGGAGGAAGAGATCCCTTCCCTCCTTGTACTGCCTTGGAGACCCCAGGCTTTTCAGGGGGCACAGGCCTCGACTCTCGCTAAGGTTAGTATGCGAGCCAGCAGGCCTCTAAGGGAAAGTGGCCGACGGGCCCTCTCTTCCCCGTAAGGGGGTTTGCCGTACCCAGTGGTCGGTTATCGCCTGCCCGCTGGCTTTCTTGCCAGTCCTCTTGGAAAGTAAAGGAGGACTGCCGATGGAAAGAGGAAGGCACCCGAGGGCACCTCCCGACAAGGCGGTGAGGGAAAGTCCCCTATACCCGTAGGCGAAGGAGAAGAATAAACATCTTCTCCGGTTTTAGAGATTTGTATGATTCCCTGCGACAGCACAGGGAGGGACTCTTATTTTTTCAGTAGAGCTGCCTGAAGGCGGCTCTGCCGATGCTAAGGGGGAAAGGGGACGAGGGGTTTTTCTTAGATTTGCATCATCGTGCATGAGGACCCTATTCTTTCTGCGGGAAGCAAACGCTAATCACCCCCTCGCAGTGGCCTGCTCTGCGAGGGGTGCGTATGGGACTGGCAAATCTAGGTGCCGCCATTTTAGGCTACCCCTCCCGCCTGGTGACCTGGCAACCCTTCGGCATGGCGGCTCCACCTTGGACACGGCGTAAAAACATAGTAGATAGTGAAGTGAGAAGGAAAGAGGATGTGAGGAAGGTATAGGTGGGGATGAAGCAGGTTGTTAAAAACCCACCATCCCAAACCACGGCTCACGGGTTAGGGAACATTGTCCCCTCCCCACTCAGCCCCGATCCGGGATAGTTGGCCGTAGAGGTCAGCATCTACCTTGTGAAAATAGAGGTTGACCAGAGAAAGTTGTGAGAGAAGTTGTAGGGGAAATGAGTAAGTAGGGGAGAAACAGCTGTCCGAAAGAAGAAGAAGAGGCTAAGCTAGGGCCAGACGGGGCGCTGAGTCCCGTAATCACGGCGGCCAGGAAGGCAAATCGCCGCGCACCTTACGGGGTTGCCTTCAAGGGTATGTTCCTGTGATTAAAATTTCAGCCTAGTGCCAGGCTACTTTAAAATTCTCCCAAACAACCCAAAGTAAAGAAAATCAAACAAAGAAGAAAGAATAAAAAAGAAGCAAAAGAAAGTAAGAAGAAAGCACGTGCCGGCGTTGGTTGAAGGCCCACCCCATCCCCGGCGCAGGAACATGCGACCAACAGCAAAGAGTCATCTAAAATGGAGGAAAGGGCGGGAGAGCCCTGGGTTTAACGGAGCTAGGTGTGAACCCTTTGTGCTGCCCCCTTTACCTTAGGAGCGCCCGGATTGAGTAGAACCCGCAGAAGGGCTCAGAATGTTCGCGGAAACAACCGTGCAGAGGGCGTCTTTCTTATCATTGAGGCGTAAGACGTCCCAGGAAGAGACGGGCGTGCCAAGATCAAGTCCTTAGCCTTGCGGAATGAGAGATGATCCTGGGCCTAAACGGCCAGGATTTTTTTCTCAAGGAGATATCCACCACATTGCTTCGAAGAAGCGGGGTGAGGCACTCCGCAATTGAATCACTTGGCCACATACGATTTGGACTTATCATGTGCGGCCTTAGAGCAATTTACACAGACTTCGGGTGACCCCGACTTCGCACGTCTACATGAGCTATTCGTACGGCCGAAGTGGTGGCAGTAATTGCACCTCTGCGGCTACGACACGAATGCCTTCACGCGGTAGCGGTACCAACTGGCACGCACGGACTCAGGGAGCTTGTCACAGTCGAAAGTGATGAAGTGTGTAGAGGTGGATCTCGAGGCTTCTTCGTGTTTTTTCATCACACGCTCGACCTTGACCGCCTCATGGTCGGCCAGCTCTAAGGTGGTGTCCGCAATGGATTAGTCAACGAGTTTCCTCGCATAAACTACTCCTTTCACAAAGTTCATGGTAGAGTGCAGCGTCACACTCCCCGGGGTGCCATGAAGTATCCGAAGAGCACTTATCTTGGCCGCCTCGGAGGGTTCCGCTGCATTCGCCAGAAGGCTCCTTTCGAGAAGCGTTAACCTTCGGCTCTCTACCAATTATACCAGCTAAAGCTCTCCTCTGATGGATCATGGTGCCATTGGCCAACATGCTGCCATCAGTGGCGCGAATAACTAAGAAGGTTTGAAGCCAGCGGGTTCGTAAACGCCAAGTAATCTCTGAATGAGGGGCCCCGACGTCATCGATGCTCCGCTCTGCGCACTTTTGGTCTTATTTTGAGGTTCTCCGCCCAGGTGAGCACCGGGGCTGGAGGTGCCGATCTTGGCTTGGTCACGTTCATGGATGGTAACGGCCTCGTGCTTTCCTGCGGCCCCTGTGGAGGGAGAATAGCCCTCCCCCCCCCCCGAGTCATTTTTTTATTAGATCTTTTCTTTTTATGAGAGGATGGCGGGGAATGGACCCGCTTCTTCCCTCCCCCAGCATGAGCCGCCAGGCCTGATGAGCCGGCCTCTGCAAGGTCCTTCGCTGAGATGGTGAAGGTCCCAGCAGTCGTGGGGGCACCGGCCGGAGGAGGAGATCCCTCCCCTCCTTGTTCTGTCCTAGCAGCCCGACCCTTCTGGCGAAGACCCCGCACAGCAACAGACTCATGCTCGGGGTTTGATGCCAAGCCCGAATCTGCCCCCATGGAAGGCACAACCTTCTGAGGATGGGCTGCGTCATGGAGCATATCTATCTCAAGGGGGCCTCCATTTCGCCATCCCCCCCATGACATCACAGGTCATGTCAGTCTCGTCCATGTTCTTTTGGGGGGCATAGGCCTTCACCCCCGCTAGATTCAATATTCGGGCCAGCAGGTCTTTAGAGGGAAGTGGCCGATGGGTCTTTTCTTCCCTCACTCCCCTAAGGGGGTTTGCCCTACCAATCCGCTATAACGGGGAGCTCCCGATTATCGGCTACCTGCTGGCTTTCCTGCAGACCCCTGTGAAAGAAAATGCGGGACTGCCAGATTTGAGCTGGATCACGTGGTGAATCAAAGGAAGGGGGTGAGGGAAAGTCCCCTACACCCGTAGGCACTGGAGAGTAGTGAGCCTCCATTCCGTTTGAAGTTATGGAGGGTCTCCTGCGAAACCACAGGTGGGGGACCTCCATTTTTTCCGTGGAGCTGCCTGAGGGCGGTTCCGTTGTTCTTAAAGGGAAAATGCGGAGAGATTTTTTTTTCTAAGTTTTCATCCATGGGCATGGTGAACCTTTTTTTAATGGGGTACAAACGCTAATCATCCCCGTAGTGGCCTGCTCTGCGAAGGGTGAGTACAGGCTTGGCAGAGCCAAGTGCAGCCATTTCGGACCACCCCTCCCGCCTAGTAGCCTGGCAGTCCTTCCTCATGGCGGCTCTATCTTGGACGCTTGCGTAAAATGGATAGTGTTTGAAAATAAAAAGGAAGAGGAGGTGAGGAAGATTGAGGTGGGGGTAAAGCAGGTTATTAAAAAACCTACCATCCAAAAATGGAGCTCAAGGGTGAGTGATCATTGTCCCTTTCCCCCTCAGCCCCGATCCGGGATAGTTGGTTGAGAAGAAGATCAGCATCTACCCTGTGAAATTAGAGGCTGACCAGAGAAAGTTGTGAGAGAGGTTGTATGAAAAGCGAGGAAACAGGAGGTGAAACACAAGTGTCTGAAAAAAGAGAAAAGGCTAAGCTGGGGTCGGACGGGGTGCTGAGTCCCGTCAGAACGGCGGTCAAGATGGCAAATCGCCGCGCCCCTTACGGGGACTTGCCATGCAGCTCTTGAAAGTGGACTCTCCGGCTACCCAGTGCGAACTGTGCTGAAGAAGGAGCTGAACTGATGTGAGTGGAAGCCGCACTACTGCCGATCTCTCTCCGACGAGGATCGCGACATTCGCAAAAATTTAGGGTAAATCTTAATGGCTTGGCATAAAGAGTCGTCCATCCATCCCGAAACATCCTCACGAGTGACATGGCTGTGTTCCACGTCGGAGTTTTTGTCAAACGCCATAATTGCCACTACTGGACAGGAGAGGATCTAATGGTTACTGCTGAAAAACGACAGAATCGACTCAATGTAAGGATGTGGTCTGATATAACCTCAGATCAAGTTGGGGGTCTCCTTTCTTTGTTGCGAAACAAAGTCTGCCAGTTGTCAACACATGGGGGAACATCGACGATCTGATATTTATGCAAGAACGCACCCCTTTGCACTTCCTTCTTTTCGTCAGTGAGTGGCTGGATGCCCATTTTCCTTGGCATTGGATGTATCGTCGTGGTCCACGTGAATGGCCAGTCAGGAGACCCAATATGACACCGTGCCACATTTCTATTTAGGGGGGGGGGGTTAAAGAAGGAAGTCTACCGCACCAAACCGAGGACAATTGAAGAACAGGAGGACCGAATTGGGGAAGTCATGTCCTTCTTCCCTCAGGAGTTTTTGCTAAAGCCAGTGGATGCCATACCTCGGCAGTTCCAAAAGTTGGTGTAAAGAGTTGGACCCCGGTTTGCAAAAAACTTACATCTTAGCCTACGTGTTCATATATATTTTGAAATAAAACAAATGGATAATATACTCATTTTTTTACCAACCCAATCTAAATTAGGGAGATACTTCTCGCCCACCCTATATATATATATATATATATATATATATATATATATATATATATATATATATATATATATATATATATAGCAGGAATATGAAGACATATGCGATGGTTTGAAACATTTAATTTTCCAGACGTTTTGGTCATTGACGATGACCATCATCAGCGAATTCTAAATACAAAAAATTATTTTAATAAGAATAACTAAACACAGAAATAAAAACATTACAGGAGTCAAAAAATCATAACTGAAAGCAAGAAGTTAAAATGAAATATATAATCTTAAACAGTTGAAAGCAAATTGGGGAAAATCTATTAATAAGAAATTGATGTAATATCTTAAAAAATAACTAAATTAAATAATAATCCCACGAGTTTAAAATATGCATAATAAACATGACTTAAATGACTATCGGAATACAAATATTATAAACTATAGCAATAAAGTCGAAAGTAAGGCATGAAAAAATCGATTAATAAGACAGAAAAAAAAGAAGATTAAATAATCCCATGAGCAGCAAATATGAACAATAAACATGAATCAAGCGGAATACAAAAAATTCACTATAAAACACAGCAAGAGAGAATTATAAGGGCAGGGCGAACAATCGAAAATAAGTTAGATCAGGGGGTATGTAATCGAAGCGGATATTAATAAATGGAGCGAAGCAAGTAGTTCAATTAAGTTAAATTTTAAGTGATTGAACATCAAATAATATGAGTAGACTAAGGCACGAAAGTTTAAATAGTAAATAATCAATAATGGAGGGTTCAAAAGGAAGACTAAAACATTAAATTACGGAAAAGTCAATAATAAACCAGATCGTTTAGATATTAATGGGACAAACTAAAATAGAAATAAAAATTTCTCTGCACGAGTACTGACCTTATAACGGTGAAGCTGGGAGTAACAACTGATAGTACGGACAAAATTAGGCAAAAGGAAAACTATTAAGGGGGATGTGGTTGGTTGTACATTTGTCTCTACAGTGAATAATTTAAGGGATGATGAATAATCATTGATTTTTTTTTTTTTTTTTTATAGAGCCCATCTGGCAACTACCCACTTGGGCATAAGTCGCCGAAAAACACGACAGCCTAGAATTAGGCTACTTTAAAGTTAAAATATGAAAACTTAACAATCAATATAAATTGGAAAAACTTAACAATCGAAGCAATCTCCGGCAGCGGGGGGAGGTCCCCCTCATCCCGGTGCAGGAGAGTGCAACCTAAAACAAAACAATAACAAAAAAAAAGGAACCTTAAATAAAGGGGAGAAAGCCGGCCTCCCCCAAAAAGTCAATAAGTCCACCAGTCATGGTGCACGCACTCGTCCCGAGTACAAGGGACAGGCGGTAGCGACCCCGCCCATCCCGGTACCTAGACAGGTATCGTGCGCGAAGATCACCCAGACTGGGACATTCGACAAGAATATGCCGAACAGTCTGGGGGACGACGCAGTCGTTGCAATAGGGCACATGCGAGCGCTCCACCAAGTAACGATGCGTCACACGAGTGTGTCCGATTCGAAGACGATAGAAAGCAACCTGAAGCCGCCGCGGCATTGGGGGATAGGTCCATGGGAAGAGTCGCGGCGCAATGGCACGCAACTTTAAGTTCCCCTCGACCGTCTCCCATCTTCTTTGCCAAGCAGTCCGAAGAGCTGCCCGTATTCCTGCCATGTAGTCAGTGTGAGGAAGAGCGAAATGCTGGTCCGGTCGCAGAGTCCTCGCGGACTCTTTGGCGCCCTCATCGGCGCGCTCATTCCCCGCAATTCCTACATGTCCAGGAACCCAGCAGAAGATAATCTCGACATCTGCCCGGCTTGCCAAAACCGTGGCGTCACGGATTTCGCGAACCAGGGGATGCGGAGATTCCAATGCCCCGAGAGCACTCAGGGCGCTTTGTGAGTCGCTATAAATCACAATCCGGTCTCCGAACCGGGCACGTCGCGTAATCTCCCGTACCGAGTGGTGTATTGCCACCAGCTCGGCCGTGAAGACAGACGCAGCGCCTGGTAGAGCCCCGCTGACTTCAAACAGAGGGGATACGGCGTGGAAGCCGACCCCCTCTTGGGACTTGGAGCCATCCGTATACACTGGCACGGTACCAGCGTGACACGATGTGTGCTCCAAAAAGGTCGAACGCAATACTCCCGGCGCAGTACAAGCTTTGGGAGCAGAGGCGTGGCGACAAATAGCCAAATGTGGTACCCTCCAGGATGGCGTCCTGGGCAGAACCAGGGGCGCCACCGGCCCGAGAGCTATATCTACCTCTCGAAGGAGTTTCCTGGCCCTAAACCCAAAGGGCTTAGGGTATGACTGGCGTCTCTCGGCGGCATAGGCACCATCGAGATCAGCTGTGGATGCAGTGAGAGCTGTTGGCGACTGAGGGAGGCGCCGGGCTCGCGCGTACAGGCGAGTGATGCACTGCACGCAGCGCAGAGCGAGTGGCATCTCCCCAGCATCGACCAACAGGCTCTCAATGGGGGAAGTGCGGAAGGCACCGGTCGCAAAGCGAAGGCCGGTGTGGTGGATCGAATCCACCTTCCGCAATAAACGCTCGGCTGCGGATGCATAAAACTCGCATCCGTAGTCGAGCTTCGAGCGAACAAAGGATCGATAAAAAAGTAAGGCGGTAGCCCTATCAGCGCCCCAAGCGCTGAACGTCACGGAACGGAGAATGTCCATGGCGCGGGTACAAGAGACCCTAAGGCTGCGAATATGAGCCTCCCAGGTGAGGCGTCGGTCGAATACAAGACCAAAGAAAGGGTGCGACTCAACCACATCCAGGCGCACCCCATTAAGAAATAAATCTGGGTCGGGGTGAAGCCGTGGATGGCGGCAGAAGTGCACCACCTTAGTCTTGGCCAAAGAAAACCGAAACCTGTGCGCTTCGGCATAGCGAGAGACGCGGTTCAATGCCTGTTGGAGTCGACGCTCCAGAGTTGGCATCTGGGCCGCGCCAAAAGAGATCGAAAGGTCGTCCACGTAGAGCGTAGCGAGAACATCTTCCGGCAGCACCGAGGTAATGCCGTTGATGCTCAGGGCAAAGAGTGTGACACTGAGGACACTTCCCTGCGGGACACCCTCTTCCTGCTCCTTTGGGCCGGAGAGGGCTCCCCCCACCCGTACGCGGAATCGACGATCTCGCAAAAATTCAGATATAAACATTGGGAGGAGTCCCCTCGCCCCCATCGTGTGGAGAGTCTCCATGATACCGTATCGCCATGCGGTATCATAGGCCTTCTCCAGATCAAAAAACACCGTGGCGTAGTGCTGTCTACGAAGGAAAGCCTCGCAGACGGCATTTTCCAGTCGGAGCAGAGCATCCGACGTGGAGTGGAACTTACGGAAGCCGCACTGTGCAGAAGACAGATGGCCTCCGCGGTCCAGGAAATAGGCTAATCTAACATTTACCAATTTCTCCATCAACTTGCACACGCAAGAGGTTAGAGAGATTGGGCGGAATCCGGTCGGAGTAGAGTGATCTCTCCCCGGCTTGCGAAAGGCGAGCACAGTAGCGATTCGCCAGGAGTCTGGGAGAAGACCTTCCACCCAGATCCTGTTGAACAAATCTAACAGAAAGGCCATGCCTCGCTCACCCAGGTGTCGAAGCATGGCGTACGGGACATCGTCCGGACCATGGGCGGTGTCCGCGCACGAAGCGAGAGCGGAGCGCAACTCACTCACAGTAAACTTGTCGTTGAAGGGTTCTCCGCCTCTGGAGGTAAAGTCCAGCCGGCGGCCTTCCGCGACATCACGACGTGCATTGAATGCTGGCGGAGCAGCATCACGGCTAGAGAATGCAGAAAAAGCGGTCGCTAAGGATTCCGCCACGGACGCGGGGTCCGAGATTGCGGTCCCATTCTCCTGGAGAACTGGAGGGGGGTCCTGCGAGAACTTGCCCCGAATCCTTTTGACTCGCCTTCACACCTCAGCTAAAGGGGTCTTCCCGTTAAGTGAAGACACGTATGCCCGCCAAGAAGAGCGGCGGGCGTGCTTCGAAATATACCGGAACCTAGCCCTAGCCCGACGAAATTCAGCGACAGTGAAATCGTTCGGGCGGCGCTTATAGCGCATGTAGGCATAACGCTTCTGTTTGAGGGCCGTCTCACACTCGGCCGACCACCATGGGAGTGGTCGGCGTGCAAAACGGCCAGACGTCCTAGGAATAGTAGTCAGGCCCACGGCGATGAGGTTGCCGGAGAAGAACTCAACGGCCTCATCTACCGACCTAAACTCCTCGACTGAGATAGAGAATTCAGTCATTTCCTGAAATGCAGGCCACCGCGCCCGCGCCAAGCACCACCAAGGTGGTCTCTCAGGCGGCAGTTGCCCTGAAAATGATATTTGAATTGGAAAGTGATCACTACCATGGAGGTCATCGACCACCCCCCAATCAAAATCAGGCTGTGCATCCGAAGAGCACAAAGATAGGTCAAGGCAAGAAAATGAAGCGGTTCTCGGACAGTGATGCGTAAACTCATCCACGTTTAGGACACCCATCTCAAGCTCTTCGATCAGATCGGCAAGGACTTGTCCCCTGGGATTTATGGAGTAATCTCCCCAGAGAGGATGCCTGCCGTTCAGATCTCCAAGCAAGAGATAGGGCCTCGGCAACCGTGCCACGACGCGGCGGAAGTCCCCCGCGTCGAAGTCAGCTGACGGTGGAATGTACGCAGAAATGATAGTATACCTCCTATCCAGGTGCGGCTGCACAGCCACTGCCTGAAAGGAGGTATCTAAAGAGAAAGGAAGAACGGAGACATCATGCCGGGTGTAAACTGCGCACCCCCCAGCCCGGCCATCCCGCGGTGGTGGGGTCGCAAGACCCTTATACCCCGGGAGGGCAGGGAGGGGGCACGAACCTAGCATGGTCTCCTGCAAAAAAATAGCTAACGGGGAACGGGACGAGACGAGCCTCCGCAGCTCCTCCCAGTTGGCCCGGAGTCCACGGCAATTCCATTGAAGGAATATGCCCTCCAGGCCTATCTCGGAGGAGACGCGGGGGCCCTCCTCGAATTGAAGACCCTCACGGGAATGGCCGTACGCTTCCCGGGGGCAGAACCCCGGGCGCTGTTGGCCGGACAAAGCGCTGAAGGCGCTGTCGCCTTCGAGGACTTATTGGGGGAGGTTGGGCTCGCCATGCGAGTCTTTTCCTCCCTCCGCCTCGAAACCTTAGGCGGGCGTTGCGGCTTCGGAGGCGGGGGGCCCTCTTTTCGAGGAACCACCGTCTCCGAGCAACTCGCTCCACCTCGGGGCGTGGGCGAAGGAGCCGAAGCTCCTTTGTTGCTGTCCTCCTTTCGGGGGACAGCTTTAGGAACCCCGGAAGATGGCCTAGCGACCATCTTCAGGGGTGTTGCCTCCTGTGAGTCTAACGACTTGGTGGAGGCGCGTGGCCGTTTCGCCCTACGGGAAACTGTCACGCTGGGGGAAGAGGGGGGAGCCCTGGTTTTAGCCGGGGCAGGGTATGAACCCTTTTTTCCGCCAGCTTTACCAGGGGAGCGCCCGGGTTGGGTAGAGCCCGCAGAAGGGCTCCGAATGGGCGCGGAAACAACCGTGCTCGTTGGCCTGGATGGGCCAGGAGCAGAGGGTGCATTCCTAACTATTGAGGCATACGACGTCCTTTGCCTCGCGGAATGAGAGTCGATCCTGGGCCTGAACGGCCAGGATTTCTTTCTCAAGGAGATATGCACCACATTGCTTCGAAGAAGAAGGGTGCGGCTCTCCAAAATTGACACACTTGGCCACACACGATTTGGACTTATCGTGTGCGACCTTGGAGCAATTTACACAGACTTCGGGTGACCCCGACTTTGCACGTCTACATGAGCGATTCGTATGGCCGAAGCGGTGACAGTAATAGCACCGCCGCGGCAGTGGCACGAATGCCTTCACGCGGTAGCGGTACCAACCGGCACGCACCGACTCAGGGAGCTTGTCACAGTCGAACGTGACGAAGAGTGTAGGGGTGGGTCTCGAGGCCCCTCCCTGTTTTCTCATCACACGTTCGACCTTGACCGCCCCATGGTCGGCCAGCTCTAAGGTGATGTCTTCAATGGAGTAGTCAACGAGTTCCCTCGCATAAACTACTCCTTTCACAAAGTTCATGGTAGAGTGCGGCGTCACACTCACGGGGGTGCCATGAAGTGTCCGAAGAGCACTAATTTTGGCCGCCTCGGCGGGATTCGCCGCATTCGCCAGAAGGCTCCCGTCCGAGAAACGGGTTACCTTCGGCTCTCTACCAATTGCACTAGCTAATCCTCTCCGCTGATGGATCATGTTGCCCTTGGACAACATGGTGCCATCAGTGGAGCGAATAACGAGGAAGCGTTTGAAGCCAGCGGGCTCGAAAACGCCAGGTAACCTCTGAATCAGGGGCCCGATGTCATCGAGGCTCCGCCCTGTGCACTCTTGGTAGTAGTCTTCTTTGTCAGGGGCTCCGCAACCGGGGGGGCAGAGGGGGCGGATGTGCCGATCTTGGCTTGGTCGCTTGCCAGAGTGGCAGCAGACCCATCCGTCCCCGCAGCCCCCGCGGATGGAGAGGAGCCCCGAGTCTTTTTTGTCTTTTTCTTTTTCGGAGAGGAGGGCGGGGAATGAACCCGCTTTTCAACTCCGCCGGCAGAAGTCCCCAGGCCAGATGGACCAGCCTCAGCCAGGTCCCTCTCCGAAATGGAGAAGGTCCTGGTTGTCGTAGGGGCACCTGTCGGAGGAGATCCCTCCCCTCCTTTTGCCTCGGAGCCCTCAGCCATTTAAGGAGGACCTTGCATAGGGGCGGATTCGGGTTCGGTGCTTGGCGCCGAGCCCGAATTCCCCCCCATGGAAGGCCCTACCGTCTGAGACTGGGTCTCCTCAAGGACCATGTCTATCACAGGAGGGGCCTCCAGTTGGCCATCCCCTCCCAGGACATCGCAGGTCCCCTTGGCAGTATTGTCACTAGTCAGGTGGTGTGGGGAGGCACAGGCCTTGACCCCAGCAAGGTTTAAAATTCTTGCCAGCAGGTCTTTTGAGGGAAGCGACCGAAGGGGCCTGGCTTCCCTCTCCCCCCTAAGGGGGTTTGCCCTACCGAGCCGCTTGCACGAGGGGCGGTCGGCAATGGGCTGCCTGCTGGCTTTCTTGGCAGTCCCCTTAGAAAGCAAAGGAGGGACTGCCGCTGGAGATAGGGAGGTGCCCGAAAGCACCTCCAGAGAAGGGGGTGAGGGGGAGTCCCCTACACCCGTAGGCGTAGGAGAGGAGTAAGCCTCCTCTCCGGTTAAAGAATTATGGAGGGTCCCTTGCGCAAGCACAAGGGGGGGGACCTACATTTTCTCGGTGGAGCTGCCCGAGGGCGGCTCCGTCGATTTTCTTGGGGAAGTTGGGGGTTGGGTTTTTTGTTGTTTTTTTTCATTCATGGGCATGGTGACCCTCTTTTGATTACGGGACGCAATAGCTCATCACCTCTCGCAGTTGCCCGCACTGCGAGAGGTGCTTACAAGCCCGGCAGAGCCAGGCGCCGCCATTCGGGACCACCCCTCCCGCCTGGTGGCCTGGCAGTCCTTCGGCATGGCGGCTCCACCTTGGACACGGCGTAAAAAATATAGGTTGTGAAGAGGAGAGGAAAAGGGATGTGAGGAAGATGTGGGTGGGGATGAAGCAGGTTGTTAAAAAACCCCCATCCCGAACTGGAGCTGAGGGGTTAGGGAACAATGTCCCCTCCCCCCTCAGCCCCGATCCGGGGTGGTTGGCTTGAGAAGAAGGTCAGCATTCTACCCTGTGAAATTAGAGGCTGACCAGAAAGTTGTGGGAGAGGTTGTATGAAAAGGCGATGAGGTAGGGGAGAAATCGGGCTATCTGAAGGAAGGAAGAGAGGCTAAGCTGGGGCCGGACGGAGTGGAATAATCATTGAGTTCCGGGTTAATTTGTTTGATGTAAAGAGATTCAAGAATTTTTAAAACTTAGAGAAGAGGAGGCAGAAGAGAGTTTACTAAAGGAATCAGGGTCAAGCGGGTGGTTAAGTTTTAGTGAATGTTCTCGTATAGAGGAGTATTCGGGTTTGGAGATGGAAATGTTGGTTCTGTTGGATACTCCGATATGCTTAGCGATCCTACATCTTAATTGTAGACTTGTTTGGCCTACATAGCGACTTTGGCAGGTCGCACAAGTGAATTCATAAATGATGGAGGAACGCAGGCATAATGGGAGTGATTCTTTGTGCCGAAGGAAAGTATAGGCAGCAAGAGGATTAGAATTAATTAGGATAAACTTGCATTGGCGAAAGTATTTATTAAGAGTCGAGAGTAAAGCTTTGTTGAATTTTGTGTCAAGTGGAAGATAAGGCAGTTTTAAGAATAGTTTTTGCTTGGGGACAGTTATTAGAGGGGTTTTGCGAGAGAACATTTTAAATAGGAAATTGGAAGTAAGTCTGTCAAAAAGATGGTCTGGGAAAAAATTAAAATGAAAAAAGCTCCTAAGATATTCTATTTCGGAATGAAAGTGAAACCAATTTGAGCTGATTTTGTAAGCTCTGTGTATACTGTTTATGATGGCAGAATGTTTGAAATTAGTAGGAGTACAACTAAAGAAGTGGGTGCCAAGTTTGGTGGTAGTGGGTTTCCTGTAAACTCATGTGTTAAATTTAGAACTAACTTTTGAAACAGTGACATTCAGAAAAGATATTTTATTGTTTAATTCTGTCTCCATGGAAAATTTAATATTAGGGTGTTGTTGATTTAAATAATTTAAAAATAATGGGGCATGGTCTTTGTGTTTAAAAATAAGGAAGCAGTCATCGATAAATCTTTTAAACACTAACGGTTTATATTCAACCGGACAGTCCCTTAACCAGTTTTTTTCGTGGTAGGATAAAAAAGCATTAGCGAAGCTGGGACCCAATGGAGAGCCCATGGCCATTCCATCGTGTTGAATGTACAAAATCTCATTAAAAAAGAACACTGTATTTTCTACAGACAATTTTAATAAGGTAGAAAAAAGAGATTGGGTTAGACCTAAAATGCTATCATTTGATTGAAAAAGGGTATCGGTTATGATTTTGCAAGTTTCCATGACAGGTACATTAGTAAATAGAGTCTCTACATCAATTGAAGTCATAAATGAGTGGTTCAAATCCAATTGAGAAATGTAGCTGAAAAATTCGAATGAATCTTTCAAAGTGAATTCGTTGCGAGTGAGAGGTTCAATTATGGGGACTAGAAACTTGGCTAAGTTTAAGCTAGGGGTTTTAATGGCAGATAATATTGGACGGAGAGGTAATCCTACCTTGTGAGTTTTTGGCAAACCATAGATAATACCTGGCGATGTACCTGAGGCAAACAGTTGGTTGTAAAAATCACAGAGAATATTTTTCTTTTTTAAAGAACGTAAAAAGTTGTTAATTTTGTCTTCAATGTGCAAGATCGCTAAGCATATCGGAGTATCATACAGAACCAACATTCCCATCTCCGAACCCGAACACTCCTCTATACGAGAACATTCACTAAAACTTAACCACCCGCTCGACCCTGATTCCTTTAGTATACTCTCTTCTGCCTCCTCTTCACTAAGTTTAAAAATTCTTGAATCTCTTTACATCAAACAAATTAACCCGGAACTCAATGATTATTCATCATCCCTTAAATTATTCACTATATAGACAAATGTAAAACCAACCACATCCCTCTTAATAGTTTTCTTTTTGCCTAATTTTGTCCGTACTATCAGTTGTTACTCCCAGCTTCACCGTTATAAGGTTAGTACTCGTGCACAAAAATTTTTATTTCTATTTTAGTTTGTCCCATTAATATCTAAACGATCTGGTTTATTATTGACTTTACCGTAATTTAATGTTTTAGTCTTCCTTTTGACCCCTCCATTATTGATTATTTACTATTTAAACTTTCGTGCCTTAGTCTACTCATATTATTTGATGTTCAATCACTTAAAATTTAACTTAATTGAACTACTTGCTTCGCTCCATTTATTAATATCCGCTTCGATTACATACCCCCTGATCTAACTTATTTTCGATTGTTCGCCCTGCCCTTATAATTCTCTCTTGCTGTGGTTTATAGTGAATTTTTTGTATTCTGCTTGATTCATGTTTATTGTTCATATTTGCTGCCCATGGGATTATTTAATCTTCTTTTTTTTCTGTCTTATTAATCGATTTTTTCATGCCTTACTTTCGACTTTATTGCTATAGTTTATAATTTTTGTATTTCAATAGTCATTTAAGTCATGTTTATTATGCATATTTTAAACTCGTGGGATTATTATTTAATTTAGTTATTTTTTAAGATATTACATCAATTTCTTATTAATAGATTTTCACCAATTTGCTTTCAACTGTTTAAGATTATATATTTCATTTTAACTTCTTGCTTTCGGTTATCATTTTTCGACTCCTGTAATGTTTTTATTTCTGTGTTTAGTAATTCTTCTAAAAATAATTTTTTATATTTAGAATTCGCTGATGATGGTCATCGTCAATGACCGAAACGTCCGGAAAATTAAATGTTCAAAATCATTGCATATGTCTTCATATTCCTGCTACGAATAAGGTTCCCAAGGAACGACTCCATCACTAATTATATATATATATATATATATATATATATATATATATATATATATATATATATATATATATATATATATATATAATAAATATGAAGTCTGTCTGTGTAAAATATAGAGTTATAGATAGAAAAAGAATAGAAGATAAGAATTCTACAAATTATTCAGTGATAGTAATATATGTATAGACGCCATTTTAAAAGAGTTTACATCAACACTTAACGAACATATTGAAATTCAAGAATAGAAAGAAACAACATTTTTAATAACCAAAGTAAAAAATCCCCAAGTGGGACAATTTATACCAATAGCGTTAATCAATACATCATACAAGATATTAATGTC
>OZ018318.1:199857243-199904743 GCA_963969495.1 Ceratothoa steindachneri | reverse complement strand
CTCTCCCATGGGAGTGGTAGTATAAAACTCTTATAGCCTGATAGAGTGGGCAGGATGCAGGCGCCCGACATGGTGTAAGAAGAACAAGATCTGTTGACCAAAAAGTCGCGTGCTCTCACTTATTCTACTTTATGACCATACGACCTTCAAAACTTTTACTAATTCCTGGAATGACGTTGAAAGGACCTTGTAAATTATATCATTCGACAGATAATGTAAAACAACCTGAGGGTTTCAAATTTTGTTAGAAGAATTAGCTGAATAGTTATGATGTTATTTTTAAAACAAAATAATTCCCGGGTTAACTTTAGAAGGCTTTTGGCCATTATATCATTCAAAGGAGAATGGAAAACAACATAAGTATTTCAAATTTTGTTAGAATCGGCCTAATAGTTCCAATGTTATTACAAAAACAACAAAAAAGCAAAACCGGGACCGACCGACCGACCGATTGACCGACAGACAGTGAGATGTAGAGTCACTCGCGACTAGACTCGCACGCGACTAAAATGAGCTAAAGGGAAACCTAAGGAGACGAGACTAGGCAGCTCGTCCCGGTCAGGTTCACAGCAATAACCTTAGAGAAAAATACCCTCCTGGCCTAATTAGAACTGAGTGTGGGGATTTGTTAGATGAGATGACCCTCTCGGCAATGGACGTAGTCTTTCGAGAGAGACAAACTCGGAGAGCTATTGGCCGTAGAAGGCACTATCGCATTTGATGACTTATCGAATGTATGGTGGCTTTTCGGAATTGGGTGGGGCAATTTAAGGAATATTTGAGGGGTTGACGGCATGCGGAATATATAGGGGGAAATACGGAATACAGGGTCAACCCCCAAAAAACGGGCCCCAAATTTCGATAAGCCTCATTTCTTAATTTTCTGCAAGGATTGAATGAAACTTTGGTGATAACTAGTTTATTTGTTTAAAAACATCATATTAAAACATGAGAGTCTTTGGACTTTTCTTCTCTATTCTAGAGATGACCTCCATTTAGCTCTGTGCATTTCTTCAGGCGCAGCACAAAGTTGTCCATGACGTCCTTACAAACCGACCAGCTAATTGCTCTGATCTTCTTCCTGATGGCTTATTCAACTCCTGTGATAGTTCTGGGTCTCCCTGCGTACACTGTCTTTAAGGTAGCCCCAGAGAAAGAAATATGGGGGGCTAAGTTCTGGGCTGTGAGGTGCCCACTCAAAATCAGTCTTGAGACTGATCACACGGCCACCAACGTTCACTTTCAGCCAATCTCGGGACAGGTTTGAGGTGTGAGAGCTTGCTCCATCATACTAGAACTATAACTTGCCCCCCATAAGCAACGGAAACAGGGTCTGCAGCTCCCTCTTAAAGGTTTTGAGGACCTCAATATACCGCTCCCCATAAGGGGCGCGGCGATTTGCCTTCCTGGCCTGGCCACCGTGCTGACGGGACTCAGCGCTCCGTCCGGCCATAGCTTGGCATTCTCTTTCTTCTTCCGCTAACCCCTAACTCGTCTTCTGTACCAATTCTCTTCCCCGTAAGCGGTGGGGTTGTGGTGGAGCGAATGTGAGTGTGTGTAAAAGGGCCATTCTCCCACCCCTTTTCTCAGTACCCTCTCCCTCCCTCTGTAAGAATGTGTGTGAATGGGAATGGGGTTTTTTTTTTTTGTGTTCTTATATGTATAAAATGATTACCATGTTTTTCTTTCTTTCCAGGCGCCATATTCTGGAAAGATAGTAGCTAGTTTTGATATCACTATAATTAAAAAAAAATAGTACTTTGTTTAAAATAATCTTTTATCAAAAGATTATATGTTGAGGATTGTGTGGATGTACATTTAGAGAGAGTGGAACCTTGGACAGACGGCAAGAAGGGTTCTCTAGACGAGTGCTCTGCCCAGCCCTGAGACGGAGGGCTTTCATACCTCGCTAGACACCTGGACCACCATACCCGCATTGGTTGACAATCCTGCCTCCTTTTATGTTAGCCTACTACCACCCAACTCAAGCACACAAGTGATAGCGCGTGCCACTTTTCGTTTGGTTGTTGCTGTGTTTTTTTATGTTTTGTGTAGATATATAGGGAAATTGGTTGTATTCGCCTGTTAGAAAATTCTCTTTTGGTATCCTATTTGGATTGGGGAATTTGGCCTCATTTTGAAGTGTGCACACTTCCCTTGTAAATATAAATTGCTGTAAATATAACTGTATTCTTTTGTAAGTAAAGGGACTGTATATACAATCCGTTTCATTCTCCCTCGATTTCTCACGTCCGGACAGTGTAGGAAGCGGGTTGGATCGATTGGGATTAGAGATATATTTTTAGGCCCGCTACAGGGTGATTTGCCTTCCTGGCCGCCGTGCTGACGGGACTCAGCGCCCCGTCCGGCTACAGCTTAGCCTCTTCTTCTTTTCTTACTTTTGCTTCTGTATGGGTCAACGGATGCACCCACTGGGGGGGCGGCCTAGTCTGTAGGACGGTGCCTTAGAGGAGGTTTGGTTGTCTTGGTAGTCATTTTGTTTTTTGGGAGGTCTACCGCAATCCAGAGAATTTCCGTTATGAGGCTCCGCTGTTTTTAAAACGACAGTGGGAGTCGGGGGGCGGGTTACTCGTATAGGCTGTATGGGCGTTCTTTGGACTCACGATAAAGATTTGGTGCATGCTTTCGGCTCCAGAGGTATCCCCAGATAAAATATATACTTATATGGGTAAATTTAACAAGCATAACTCCCAGAGACGATCATCGTGACTTGGACCCACACGGGAGACGCTTGGATCCTTTTGAGTCAGAAGTTGACCCTGGGTTGGATTACGACCGATTTTTAGTCTTGAAAGCGAACGATAGTCCTCTTAGTAAGGCTGACATCTTTGACGTCTACGAGAATTTTGTTGAGAAATGTGGCCACGTAATGATGGCGCATTGATAGTCGAGGTAAAATCGAGCGAGCAGCATCAGCGGATTAAGACCCTACAGTCTTTAGCTTCTATAGACATGTCCTCTGCTTTGCACCCAAAATGTAACACCAGTAAAGGTGTTATCCGATCTGGAGAGTTAATAGATTACGATTTTGACAGGCTGGTATCAAAACTTACTAATCAGAAGGTTGTAAGTGCCCACCGCATTTCCAGGTTTTTGAAGGGCGCTAGGTTGCCTACCACCACCATATTCCTAACCTTAAACAGATTGGAACCACCCAAGTATTTTAAGGCTGGCTATCTTAACATCCCAGTCAAGCCTTACGTTGAAAGCCCACGGCGATGCTTCCATTGCCAACGCTTTGGCCATGTAGGCAAGTTTTGTAAACAGGCAAGATTGTGTGTGAATTGTGGATCGGATTATCACGGGACGCCCTGTTCTCAACAGCCGTGCTGCCCTAAACTGTGATGGAGGACACCCTGCAACATCACAGCAATGCAGTTTCTTTCTCTATGAGAAAGTCATTGCCATTAGAAACAAGAACAGGGTCATTTTTAAAGAGGCCAGAAGAAGAGTAAAGGAGATGTATGTCCAACCTGGTGTGAGCTTTTCTGATTCTCTACGTGGTACTGGGCCTGACCAGGTAAAAATTCCTCCCCGTCCTAAACGTACATCTCCTCGTGATGAACACTCTTCTAAGGTTATTGACAAGAAGAGGAACCTTCCATTCTCTCCTGGTTCCCAAGGGTGGTTAAGCACCTTGCTACCGCTCTGGAACATATGGATATTGATCATGTTGGTCCTCAGGTGGTATTTATTCCACCTCTGGACATTCACCCTGCCCCTAAAGGAACAAGCTCTTCTTCAGTTCCAAAGCCAGTTATCACTTCACCCTCCTTGTTGATACTGCTTTGGAATTTCTTCGATCCCTGAATAAGAAGGAACAAACCTTTTATCTTCCTAGGAGCCAGCTGTTGTGGGGGTTACCCTCTCATCTAAGAAGGATTCTCAAAAAATGACTCCACATTCTTCTCTATCAGCATCGAGTTCACAACTTTTGGCAATTTCCTCGCCAGCACCATCGCCTCTACTATCCAAACCAATACCACTAGCTGTGTCAACATCGTCTGTTCCCTCGACACCTGAACTGAACCCTGGAGTTGCTTCCATATCTGCTTCTCCAGTGAAGACAGTTCTCTCTTACAGCCACTTATCAAAATCTGATGCGCCACCTCTTAAAGAAAAACCAAAGGCAAAACTCAAGCTTCCGATGCCTCCTTTGTCATACTCCAAGCCTAAGGCTAGTATGACACGAACTACTTCCGCTGGTAGTTCAAATGCAAAATCTCCTGCCCTTAAGGGTAGGATGAAATCTACCGTTATGCTTAAACGGTAAAAATGTTTCTAATTATTTATTTGAACCTCCAAGGTCTCTTCCCTAAATGGGAAGAGTTCAAGCTCCTGCTTAATGGCTACAATACCGATTGTATTTCTTTACAGGAGACTTGCTTGGGTACTCGCAGAGTACCCAACATTTCAGATTTTGTGCGATATTATAAGAACCCCAGAGAACTAATTCTTGGTTTTGCTCTTTTTGTTAATAACAGGGTTGCTGTCCGCCTGTTTTCCAGTCGCCATTATTCGGTCTGTTCGCGGTATCTTCCTGCTGGCGAGGAAAGAGATACAGCTGTTTTAGCCACAAAGTAAGCAAATTTAATTTCTCAACTCCCTCCTTCCTTTTAATTGATTGGCGACTTTAATGCTCGGCATCCCCTTTGGGCAGACCATGATAACAACCCTAGAGGAAATATGATTGAGAGATATCTTGGCACTAATTATGTCTGTTTTCTTAACGATGGCAGCCACACATCATTTCACATCCAGACGAACAGCTTTACATGTGTGGGAAATCTCTCTGTGCACCAAACTGTAGAGCTGATTTTTACTGGGCAGTGGATCCTGGCTTGCGAGGCAGAGATCACTTCCCCATTGTAATAATACCATGTGCAGGTAGTCCTCCTCCCACCACCTAGCAAAAGATGAAATACAAAAAAGCAAACTGGCCTAAGTTCAGGCACCTCTCGAGCCATGATGGGTCCTTCTCTCATGAAGATATTAAAGTGGCTATTGATGATCTTCTAGCTCACGTCAATCATGCAGGTAATTCCTCCACCCTGCTCTCCGGCCCAACTGCTCATGGACGACAATTGCCCTGGTGGTCTGCTGAATGCTCGAGAGTTGTCACTGAATGTAAACAGGCTTGCCGAAGTTACCATCAGTGTCCTACCATAATAAAAAAAACTTGCTCGTAACCAAGCAATGACAGCACGACGACGCACCCTTCGACGAGCTCGAAAGAACTCTTTGGATGGTTACATCCAATCGATATGTCGACAGAACCCTGTAAACAAATTCTGGAAGAGGGTAAAAAAGCTATTGGGGAAATCCAATAGCTTTACAGCTCACAACATTGTTCAAGCCCGAGAACTGTTGGGAGACTTGTCCCATATTTCCGATGTCTTGGCCAGATCTTTTGCTAATATTTCAAGCCGAGACATCTATTTCATCCAATTCCAGCGCTTTAGGCTCCAACAGGAGCAGTCTCCTATCAACTTTATGGAGCCTAACATGGGTTATGAGCCATATAACCGGCTCTTTTCTATTCATGAGCTCCATAATGCACTAAAGCACTGTGGCTTCACTGCACCCGGATCGATGGCATTTCCTATGATATGATTAGGAATATGCATCCATCCCTTCTTTCACATTTGCTGTACATCTATATATTCATCTGGATTAGGGGTTGCTTTCCTTCTATGTGAAGGGAGGCTGTGGTTTTACCTTTCCAAAAACCAGGAAAGGATGGGACGGAACCCACCCATTACCGCCCCATTGCCCTTACTAATTGTCCATGTAAATTGTTTGAGAGGATGATAAATACAAGACTCGTCTGGTTTTTGGAGACAAACCATCTTATATCTCCCTCTCAATCAGGGTTCAGAATCGATCTGCTTGTTAGAATGGAGTCTTATATAAGAGATGCTTTTTCAAAGAGGCAGAATTCTGTTACTGTTTTCTCTGATATTGATAAGGCATATGATACGACTTGAAGGCGTGGTATCCTCAAGCAACTCTATGATTGGGGCCTGCGGGGCTTTCTCCCCTCGTTTGTCGAGCAATTCCTCATGCGGCTCACACTACGTGTAAATGTCGGAAATGCCCTATCAGAGCTCGTAGAGCAAGTTGAGGGTGTGCCACAGGCAAGTGTCCTCAGTGTCACCTGCTTCTCTGTGGCTATCAATAGCATTATAGCAAATCTCCCAGCTGAGATTTCCTCAACTCTATATGTGGATGACTTAGCACTTATCTTTTCATCGCCTAGACTTCCATTTGCAATCCGTAAGCTACAGCGGGTTATAAATACCGCAGCTGATAATGCTTCTTCCAAGAGCTTCCGCTTTTCCGCAGTAAATACCAAGGCTGTCCACATTTAAAATCATAGATCGGTGACATGGGACCCTCCCATTTGTCACTCTATGGTGTCCCTGTCACCTTTGAGCCCCATTTCAGATTTCTAGAGGTGATCTTTGATTCGAAAATTTCTTGGAGACCTCATTTGGATGCCTTGAAAAGGTCTTGTCTGAAAGGAATGGACATAATGAAATTCCTATCACACACTTCTTGGAGAAGTGATCGGCGCACCCTGTGGCTTCTGTATTCATCATTGGTCCATTCAAAGCTTGACTATGGTTCACAGGTGTACTCTTCTGCCTTGCCGTCCATCCTTGAAAAATTAAATACTGTACGTAACCAAGTTGTGCGCCTGGCTTCTGGAGCCTTCAAGTCCTCCCCTGTGTGGAGTCTCTATGCAGAGAACTGGGCTCTTCCTCTTCCTTTTCACAGGATCAAGTCTAACCTCAAATATCTTTTTTAGACTTGAGCAATTACCATGGTCGCCAGTATATGAGTGCACGTTCAATTTGCGAACAGTGGCATCATATGATAGATTTCCATCCCTAGCCAGCCCCTTTGCTCTGCGCATGGCCGAGCACACAGGACTTCGAAGGGAGTTTTCTGTTATTTTGTTTACAATACCAAAGACTCCCCGATGGCTCATACCACCTGTAGTGGTATGCAAGGGGCTTACCGGTAGGCCCAAGTATCAGTTCTTGCCTGTAGCCTTGAGAACCATGTATGATCAACACTCCTTCCACCATCGGCCTAGCACCTTTGTGTTCACCGACGAGTCCAAGTCATCGGACGGAGTTGGAGGTGCTGCTGTCTTCCCATCTCAGACAGCATTGGTCCGCCTGCCAAGTGCAGCTTCTGTTTTCACAGCAGAACTTGTTGTCATTCTTGCTGCACTCTTTATTATTGCTTCTATGCCATCTGGTTGTCTTACGATTTTCTCTGACTCCCTTAGTTCTCTGGAGGCACTGAATGCTTTTGGTTCTAACCATCCGCTGGTTTCCAAGAACCAGCGGGGGCTTTTTTATCTTTCTCCTATTCATAAGATTTCTGTTTGCCCAGTGCCCAGTCACGTGGGCATCCTAGGTAATAAAAGGGCGGACGCTGCGGCCAAGGAGACGGCATCATTGGGGACACCCCAATCAGCCCCAGTCTCACTTCTTGATGTCTATGCCCTCATCACCGAATATGTAGTCGGTTTATGGCAGAAGATGTAGGATGAGCTTCCTCCCACCAAGCTCCATTCCATAAAACCTTCAGTCCTTCCATGGCCACGTACCATGAGACCACGTAGACTGGAGGTTATATGTGGCTTAGGCCACATATCTCGCTCCAAAGGCAACCAGGAGCGGCCATGAAGCTCAAGATTTAATTGAGAATCAAATTCCTTAAGGCATATGCCACGGGTAATTAAATCTGCAGGAGTGTCAATTAATTGCAACTAAGATTCGATATTTAGTGGCAATTTCTTTTTTGGTTAACTTGTTATCTATCTTGTAGAGCAGACTTTTTACAAAATCATTTTCCTTTTAATTTATTTATATTCTCGAGAAGTCAGGACAATACAATCTAAGCGTAAACTCGGATCACATTGTATTTGAAGGGGGGATTAAGGTTCAAGGAAGAGAGCAAGTGATTTGAACGCAAGAATAACAGTATTAATTCCAGAGACGGAAACGTTCAGGCTGAAATAGAAGAAACTTTCGATCTCGAATAAATAATGTGAGAGTTGTTAAGGTGTACAGCATAGATTGCAAAACCATAACAAGCCTTACGTGAATGACAAAATATCTTCAGTTCAGCTTTATTGGCGCCCTCCAAGGCGAACCGCGGAATATTCACATCCCCCAATTTCACCAATTCGAAACGAAGAGAGGCTGCATTTATATCCGTTTCCACTACATCAGAATCTCAATCAACTTTCCTTGACAACATATTCTCTATTAGTAGTAGGCCCTTCATGTCACGAGCAAGAAGAGGCCCCAATGGCTGAAATATTTTGGAAATTTAGTCTGGACAACAAAGCAAAAAAATGATAACCGATAACATGTTCAAAGCCGGTGTCGTGAGTTCCTGACTTATTCTATTTGAAAAGTTGCTTGAGACCAGGATGATTAGAGTTCCATGATCTTAGTTCCAGTTATGTTGAAATCAATTTCTTTGAGGAAGTCAAGATCTGAGCTCGTGACTAACAAATTGTCAATGTAGAATGAGTTTTTTAATGTTTGACTACGAAGATCGAAAATAAAGAAACTGAGGTGGTGATTAATGATATAGTTGAGAATAAAGAGACAAGAATTAAGGCCGAAAATGAGAGAACAAGAGCGGAATGTAGCAAGTTTGCCATTCTTCATCCAGAAAAAATACAACCGGTTTTTATCTTCAACCAATTTCAATCTAATTTGAAGGAACGATTATTTAATGTCAGAAAGGGCGACAAATTGGTTAGAACGGAATCGACACAAAAGTTTGAAAAGTGACGTAACAAGTCGACTCCAGGGTAGCTGCCCTCATTGACGGACCGGGACTGATTAGTTTTGAGGCTGCAATTAAAAGGGGTCGTATTTTCGTGCTAGTTTGAGCAGACGATTTTATTACGGGTCTATGAGGGCTCCCTATATATCGATCATAATTCTAAGGGGATATATTTATAGTCTCAATAATTTCCTCTTCCAGTTGACTTTCAAAGAAATCGTTATATGCTTCCATGAGCGGTTTCTGGGATAATGAAACTTTAACTTTTTTAAAGTTCCTAATGCCTCTTTATGATTTGAAGAAACTTCCGGGAAAATTTCGTCGTACCACAGGAGTTCTATAATAGTACTTCCCATTTTTTTTCACTATGTAATGGTGGAATTGTTCGATTTTAATTGTGTTCAGGGACCCCCTATTTACATCTTTAATGCATAAACACATATTCAAGACCCACATCAAAGCCGGGATTTAGAACCGCATTGACATTGGTTTTGAGGGACACACAGCACCTGTTTCGGGTTTCGAATGTGAAGGCCTTTTAGGCGATTTTGAATTTCACTCCGTTCCGTTCTCCATATTGAACTTAAACCCCGCGGAACGGACCCCCGTTGAATTTAAGTTGATGATAGGTAAGGGGCCGTCTTCTTCCACCAACACGTCACCTTCCCTTGAACGCATGTCGTGGTACAACCTCTCTATACCATGCACTACTCCTATATTATGTAGGGGGTGACTTAATCACCTACTGCAACGCGAACCGTTGAAGGACTGTTCGCAGGGATTAACGACCGACTAGGAGGTCACACTTGAGGCGTTGGGTTTCAAGTCCTTAATAATAAAACAGAGTGCATAAATGGTTGGTGAGATTTACTTGAATAGGCCGAGAGTATCGTTCAATGTTAGTTAAAGATGAAACAACAAAATATAATTTTATTTACACAGATCAAAGTAAGAACAATAATAGGCAAAAGGGAATTATTTAGAATTAAAATAGTCTCTTGTTAATTATGATGAGGAGGAATTCTCAAATGGAATTAATTGATTAATGTTACTAGGCTCAGATCAAAAGGGGAACCTTGACAATACTAATAATGGAGGGAGTTTCAGTCTTACGGGTCGGTGACTTCGAGAAAGGTCCTTTTTGCGATGATGGAGAGAGTGGAGAACGATTCAAAAAAAGCAGGTGGGGCACGATCTGAACCAACCTTTTGATGAAGATAGGCAAACTTCAAAGATGACGTACGATGGGGAATGTGGCAATTCTCGTAATTTCACTGGAAGAAGAATCTTTCTTTCCTCAAAGGTAATTGATGGAGATTTTCTTCGGTTCGATTAAAGGAAGGGAGGCTGTTTCGCAAATTCAAAGGCTTGCCGTTCACAGAATCTACCAATTGACTAGGGTAGAATCATGGCTGATAAAGTCTGCTGTCTGATGAACGCTCACGGAAGAGACGATAAGGACTGCCTTGAAGTGCGGGTTGGACTCCTCGAACTACAGAATAACCCGAGCATTTATATGCCCAATTCTGAGGGGGAAGGGGGAATTTGGAGAAAGGAGTCACAAGCTCCAGACACCTTAATCCGGAGGCAGAGTCGATTCATCATTTAGCAGCGAGTTGCGAGACAGAGCGGCTCTTTCTCGCCTCGTCACCGGGAGGGGGGCGGAGGCTTGGAACGAGTTCGCAGGATTGGGAAATATTTTCCCAATGCGCTCAGGACTCGAAATTCGTGAATTTTCGAACAGAAAATGACGTCGTCCACAGCGGGATACCATCGCACGTGGTCTCCAATAAATTAGGGGGAGGGAGTCAGAGGTCGTTCTTTTACAATGCAAAAGCATCGAAGTGATCCTAATCCCAGCTTGGCCAAAGCTGGCGCCCGCTAACTCTTGCCCCTCCCACTTTTAAGGATGACCCGCCTTCCTCAACGGTCAGACTTTGATTGTGGAGAAGATCTTTGGCAGGAGGAGCCTGGGGGTTGGCGCCGAACGCTAGTGAGGTCCCAGCATAGCCCCCTTCTTTAGGAGTTCTAAAAATTTTTGCCACATTTCCGTAGGGGATAAACCCTATCTCAGAGGATAGGCAACACCTTCATACTTCGATTTTTTTGTTAAATCTCCCTGGTACTGGATGCTCTCGAACCCCAGCAGACAGTGCTCACCTCCGATCCAAGTGGTCGGGGTCCTAGTGATAAATGCACTATCTACCAACAGAATATAGTCAATCCGCAGGCCAATACATAGTCGTCAACTCCGAAAAGGGAAATAAGGATTGACTAAGAATATAACCTGAATATTCTGTGACCCGAAAATGAGATTGGCCTCCATGTTCCCCCGAGTGCATGTTTATTGAGCTGATTAGTGTGTTGATTGTGCAAGAATATTTTGGAAGCTCGCCCAAATTAGCACCCAACAAGATAGTTACGGATTCCGATATGTAAGTTCTCGGAGACGCAAAATCCAAACGGGCCCTTAAAGGTCGGAACTCAACCCTCAAGCACAAGTTCGACAGTTAAAGTAGGAAGAACTAAGTTGTAGTTGAGGATAGAACTAGATGGACATGATCTAGTGGACCTGCAGCAAAAATCAATCAAAATTATTATTTAGGGTTTCATCTCTCTAAAAATGGCCTATTTAGCACTTATAGTCATTATAGTCACTAGGTGGTGCCAGCTGGTGGTCAACTTATATCACATTTTAATTCAGTGACCTAGATTACCTTTGGTAGCATTGGTTTTAGCTAGCTACATCGAGCCAGCGACTCAATGCGGACAGAAGATGACCACAACACGAGATTTGCATGAACCATAGGACAAGCTTGCTTCACCGCAGATAATTAGAATCAGAACCTTGAACAAGATTTGTCACCAATCTCAACGCTACCACACGGCCTTCTACTAGTCAGATGGTTTCATCGTATTTGATAGTTAGAGAGAAAAGAGCTGAAATATGGGTTCGCGTCTGGCAGAAGCGACAAAAGTTATTACCGGCACTTTCTTCTTCTCAAAGAAACTCACTTCGAAATTATTAAGTTCTAATATGAGGGAGTGGGCTTCATTATAGATAAACTAGATTACTGAATTGATGGAAAAAGAAAGAATTTTAGCTAGATACTGGTCAACAATGACATTTATGCCTAGAAATTCATCATTTAAAATATGCAGAGCAGCTAAAGTTTTCATCGGTATTGTAAAGATGTTTTATGATAGTAAAGGATTAGTCTTGCAAATAGCCTTCAAACTAAGCCAATTTAACATAATTTGAAATGTTACTCTAGGAACCGACAAGATTGGGAAATTGCGAGATGAAAGTGAGAAAGTTTAGTTTATTATTGCCTGAAAATTGTTCGCAAGGAATGGAGGGAGGGCGGTGCCGGTTCAAATTAAATTTTCCCAAGCAAAACAATAAAGCTTTGAGATCCGAGTTAATATTAAGGGAGGAGTTAGAGAAGGGGCCTTTGCTTTCTTCGAATGAGCGTTAATATGGGAGGATACTTCAGATTCGAAATCAACCTGGGATTTTTATTCGGTTTCTTGGGAGTGATCATCATTGCGATTATAATTTTGAAACGTTTGGAAGATTTTTTTCATCCAATACAGTTACAAAATTAGAAATCTGACAAAATTTAATTAAATTTGCAAGGATTCCTCAGGGATTGGCACTGACTCTAATTCCACGCTGAGTTTTTTTAGGCAAAGCGTCATTTTCCTTTTGACTAAATCTTTGACCATGAGATCAAAGTCTGAGAGGGAGGTGTTTTCACGTGTTATTACAACCAAAAAGTTTTAGAACTAAAAGGAAAATAGTTTTAAAGAGAAGGAACGATTTGACGAAATTCAAAGTCGAAGTAGGAAAAATTGGAACCAACGAAGGGATTTTCCCCCCTAAAATACTCAATTTATCAGTTGATTATAGAAACAATGATCGAAAATATTTCTTTTCAACTTTGTTAATTCAGATGCCTTTGAATAAAAGGCGGAACCCACGTATTAGATGACGAGAGAAATAGAAGTGAGAAATAGGAAGATAGCGGATTTGTGCAAAAGTTCTGTTGCACTCGTTTTTTTTATCTTTCGAAAAGTTTACGCGTATGATAGATAGAGTTCTGTCAAACAAACTTAAAGTTATACTTTTCCAGCATGTGTCATTAAAACGTCTTTGCCATTGTGTGTCAATATGGAATTGAAAAGAATCGAGATCTCTGCTCTAGTGCGCGAGGGCCACAACAAACCGACATCGCTAAACGGCTCAACGTCAGCCGAATCACCGTTCACAGACAGAATCGAGAAGAGTCTCAAGAACGAGGGAGACCTGAACGATCAGTGCGATGGGTGATTTTGATGCTTACTGGTTAAGCTTCTGACTCTAGGTCACATGAGAGTTAGAAGTAATCTAATATCTCCTCGTTTTGGGGGTTTTTTTTTTCTAATATCTCATCTGGCGACTGCCTTCTAGGGCATAAGTTGCCGTACTCATCGTAGCCTAAATCTAGGCTCTATTAAAAGACAAATAAAAGAAAGAAAAAAGATACAAAAAATTGAAAAAAAACAAATTGAAAAAATAGAAAGAGAACTCCGTCGACGGGTGAAGACCCGCCCTCCGCCGGCGAAGAAGCAAGCGATCCATAGTCAAATATTAAATAAGGCGGAGAAAGCCGGCCTCCTCCCAAAAGTCTAAAAGTCCACAGTTCGGTGTGCACGAACTCGTCCCAAGTACAAGGGACAGGCGGTAGCGACCCCGCCCATCCCGTTACCGGGACAAGTAACGTACGCCAAGATTACCCAGACTAGAACATTGGACAAGAATGTACGAACAGTCTGTAGGACAACGCAGTCCTCACAATAAGGTGTAGGCAAGCGCTCCATCAAAGGCCGATGCGTCACACGAGTGTGCCCGATTCAGAGACGACAGAAAGAGACTTTAAGCCGTCGCAGCAATGGGGAGATAGGTCCATGGAAACAGTAGCGGCGCAATGGCACGCAACTTTAAGTTCCCCTGGACCATATCCTATGTTCTTTGCCAAGCAGTTCGAAGAGCTGCCCGTATTCCTGCCATGTAGTCGGTGTAAGGGAGAGCGAAACACTGGTCCGGTCGCAGAGTCTTCGCGGACTCTTTGGCGCCCTGATCGGCGCGCTCAATCCCCGCAATTCCTACATATCCAGGAAATCAGCAGAAGATAATCTCGACATCCGCCCGGCTCGCGTAAACCATGGCGTCACGGATATCGCGAACCAGGAGATGCGGAGATTCCAATACCCCGAAGCACTCAGGGCGCTTTGTGAGTCGCTATAGATAACAATCCGGTCTACAAACCGGGCACGTCGCGTAATCTCCCGTACCGAGTGGTGTATTTTCACCAGTTCGGCCGTGAAGACAGACGCAGTGCCTGGCAAAGCCCCGCTGACTTCAAACAGAGGGGATACGGTGTGGAAGCCGACCCCCTCTTGGGATTGGGAGCCATCCGTATACACTGGCACGGTTCCAGCGTGGCACGGTTCCAGCGTGACACGAGGTGTGCTCCAAAAAGTTCGAACACAATACTCCCGGCGCCGTACAAGCTTTGGGAGCAGATGTGTGGCGACAAATAGCCAAATGTGGTACCCTCTAGGGTGGCGTCCTGGGCAGAACCAGGGGCGCAACCGGCCCGAGAGCTATATCTAGCTCTCGAAGGAGTTTCCTGGTCCTAAACCAAAAGGGCTTAGGGTATGACTGGCGTCTCTCGGCGGCATAGGTACCGTCGAAATCAGCTGCGGATGCAGTGAGAGCTGCTGGCGACTGAGAGAGGCGACGGGCTCGCGCCTACAGGGGAGTGATGCACTGCACGCGACGCAAGACTGAGTGGCATCTTCCCAGCATCGACCAACAGGCTCTTAATGGAGGAATGCGGAAGGCACCGGTCGGAGGGCAACGGCCGTTGGGGTGGATTGAATCCAGCTTTTGCAATAAAAGCTCGGCTGCGGATGCATAAAACTCGCATCCGTAGTCGAGCTTTGAACGGACAAAAGATCAATAAAACAGTAAGGCAGTAGCACTATCAGCGCCCTAAGCGCTCAACGTAACGGAAAGAAGAATATCCCTGGCGCGGGTACAAGAGACCCTAAGGCTGCGAATATGAGCCTCCCATGTGAGGGGTCAGGCAAATACAAGATCAAGAAAAGGGTATGATTCAACCTCTTCCAGGCGCACCTCCATTAAGAATCAAATCTGGGTCGGGTTGGAGTCATGGATGGCGGCAGAAGTGCACCACCTTAGGCTTGGCCAAATAAAACCGAAACCTGTGCGATTCGGCATAGCGAGAGACGCGGTTCAATGTCTGTTGGACTCGACACTCGAGAGTTAGCATCTGGGCCGGGCCAAAAGAGATCGAAAGGTGGTCCACATAGAGTGTAGCAAGAACAACTGGCCGCACCGAGGTAATGCCGTTGATGTTCAAGGCAAAGAGTGTATCTCTGAGGACACTTCCCTGCAGGACACCCTTTACCTGCTCCATTAGGGCGGAGAGGGTTCCCCCTACTCGTACGCGGAATCGGCGCTCTCTTAATTTTCAGATATAAAAACCGGGAGGCGTTCCCTCTTCCCCAGAAAAAAAGGCTAATCTAACATTTACCAATTTCTCCATTAACTTGCACACGCAGGAGGTTAGAGAATTTATGCGGAAACCGGCCAGGGTAGAATGATCTTTCCCCAGTTTGTGAAAAGCTACTACAGTAGCGATTCCCTAGGCATCTGGGAGGTTAACCTCTACCCAGTTCCTGATAAACAAATCTAACAGAAAGGCCATGCTTCGCTGACCCAGGTTTCGAAGCATGGCGTACGGGACATCATTTGATCCATAGGCGGTGTCCGCGCAGGAAGCAAGAACTGAATGCAACTCACTCACAGTAATACTGTCGTTGAAGGGTTCTCCGCCGCTGGAGGCAAAGTCCAGTAAGCCGCATTCCGCGATAGAGAATGCGGAGAGAGCAGGCGCGGAGGATTCCACCACGGCGCGGGGTCCAAGATTGCGGTCTCATTCACCTGGAGAACGGGGAGTGAGTTCCTGCGCGAATTTGTCCCGAATCCTTTTGACTTGCTTCTACACCTCTGCTAGAGGTGTCTTCCCGTTAACTGAAGACACGTATGCCCACCAAGAAGAGCGGCGGGCGTGCTTTGAAATATACCGGAACCTAGCCTTAGGCTGTCAGAATTCAGCGACAGTGAAATCGTTCATGCGGCGCTTATAGCGCATGTAGGCATAACGCTTCTGTTTGAGGGACGTCTCACACTCGGCGTGCAAAACGGCTAGACGTTCTTGGAATACTTTTCAAGCCCGCGGTGATGAGGTTGCCGGAGAAGAACTAAACGGCCTCATCTACCGACCTAAATTCCTCGACTGAGATAGAGAACTCAGTCATTTCCTGAAATGCAGGCCACGGCACCCACGCCAAGCACTACCGAGGTGGGCTTTCAGGCGGCAGCGGCCCAGAAAATAATATTTAAATGGGAAAGTAATCACTACCATGGAGGTCATCGACCACCCCCCAATCATATTGAGGTTGTGAATCCGAAGAGCACAGAGATAGGTCAAGGCAAGGAAATGAAGCGGTTCTCGGGCAGTGATGCGTAAACTCATCCGCATTTAGGGCACCTATCTCAAGCTCTTTGATCAGATCGGCAAGGACTTTTCCCCTGAGATTTATTGAGTAGTCTCCCCAGAGATTATGTCTGCCGTTCAGATTTCCAAGCAAGAGAAAGGACATCGGCAACCGTGCCACGACGCGGCGGAAGTCCCCCGCGTCGAATTCTACTGACGGTTGAATCTTCGCAAAAATAACAGTATACCTCCTATCCAGGTGAAGCTGCACAGCCACTGCCTGAAAGAAGGTATCTAAAGTGAAAAGGAGAACGGAGACATCATGCCAGGGGTAAACCGCGCATCTCAAAGCCCGGCCCCCATCCCGTGGTGGTGGGGTCTCAAAAACCTTATACCCCGGGAACATGGGCAAGGGTCACGCACCTAGCATGGCCTGCTGCAGAAAAATAGCTAACGGGGAACGGGATGAGATGACACTCTGCAGTTCCTCCCAGTTGGTCCGGAATCCGCGGCAATTTCATTGAAGGAATATGCCCTCCAGCCCTAACTCGGAGGAGACGCGGGAGCCCTCTTCGACCAGAAGAGCCTAACCGGAATGGCCGTACGCTTCCCAGAGTCGGAACTACGGCCGCTGTTGGCCGGACGATGCGCCGAATGCGCTGTCGCCTTCGAGGGCCTATCGGGGGAGGTTGGGCTCGCTAGACGAGTCTTTTCCTCCCTCCGCCTCGAAACCTTCGGCGAACGTTGGGGCATCGGGGGTGGTGGGCCATCTTTTGGAGGATAGACCGTCCCTGAGCCATCCCGCTCGCCACTGGCTGTGAGCAAAGGAGGCGAAGCTCCTTTATTGCTGTCCTCCTTTCGGGATGCAGCTTTACGAAATTCGAAAGTTGGTCTAGCGACCAACTTCTGGGGCGTTTTCTCCTGTGAGCCTAACGACTCATTGGAAGCGCGTGGCCTTACGTGAAACGGTCACGCTGGAGGAAGGGAGGAGATCCCTGGTTTTAACTGGGGCTGGGTGTGAACTCTCTGTGTCGCCAGCTTTACCACGGAAGCACCCGGGTTGAGTAGAACCCGCAGAAAGGCTCCGAATGGGATCGGAAACAACCCTGCTCGTTGGCCCGGATGTGCCAGAAACAGAGGCTGTCTTTCTTATCATTGAGGCGTAAGACGTCCCAGGCAGAGCCGGGCGCACCAGAACAAATTCCTTAGCCTCGCTGAATGAGATACGATCCTGGGCCTGAACGGCTAGGATTTCTTCCTCAAGGAGATATGCACCACATTGCTTCAAAGAAGCGGTGGGCTGCTCTCCGCAATTGACACACTTGACCACACGATTTGGACTTATCGTGTGCGGCCTTGGAGCAATTTACACAGACTTCGCGTGACCCCGACTTTGCACGTCTACATGAGCGATTTTTATTGCCAAAGCGGTGACAGTAATAGAACCTTCGCGGCAGTGGCACGGATGCCTTCGGGCACTAACGGTACCAACAGCATGCACCGACTAAGGGAGCTTGTCACAGTCAAACGTGACGAAGAGTGTAGGGATGGGTATCAAGGCCCCTCCCTGTTTTCTTATCACACGCTCGACTTTGACCGCCCCTTGGTCGTCCAGCTCTAGAGTGATATCTTCTATGGAGTAGTCCACGAATTCCCTCGTATAAACTATTTCTTTAGCACATTTCATGGTAGAGTGGGGCGTCACACTTACCGGGGTGCCATCAAGTGTCCGAAGATCACTTATCTTGGCCGCCTCGGAGGGATCTGCCGCATCCGCTAGAAGGCTCTCGTCTGAGAAACGGGTTGCCTTCGGCTCTCTACCAAGAATACCAGCTAAAGCTCTCCTCTGATGGATCATGTTGCCCTTGGCCAACATGTTGCCATCAGGGATCGAATAACTAAGAAGCGTTTGAAGCCAGCGGGTTCGAAAACACCAGGTAATCTCTGAATGAAGGGCCCCGACGTAATTGAGCCTCCGCTCTGCGCACTTTTGGTCTTATTTGGCGATTCCTCGCCCAGGCTAGCACCGGGGCCGGACGTGCCGATCTTGGCTTGGTCGCGTTCAAAGATGGTAGCGGCCGCATCCGTGTAGGCAGAAGAGCCCCGAGTCTTATTTGTCTTTCTTTTAGGGGGGGGGCAGGAGCCCCCAGGCCAGAATGGCCAGCCTCTGCAAGGTTCTTCCCCAAGATGGTGAAGGTCCCAGCAGTCATGGGCGCACCGACCGGAGGAGGAGATCCATCCCCTCCTGGTGCTGTATTAGCAGCCCGAGCCTTCTGGCGAGGGCCCCGCACAGGAGCAGACTCGGGCTCGGTGTTTGATGCCAAGCCCGAATCTGCCTCCATGGAGGACCCACCTTCTGAGGCTAGGCTGCGTCAGAGAGCAGCCTCCATTTGCCCCCCCCCCCCGTCCCAGGACATCACAGGTCATGTCAGTCTCATCCATGTTCTTTGGGGGCGGGCATAGGCCTTCACCCCCGCTAGATTTAATATTCGGGCCAGTAGTTCTTTAGAGGGAAGCGGTCGATAGGGTTCTTTCTTCCCTCCCCCTCCTAAGGGGGGTTTGCCCTACCGAGCCGCCTCAACGGGGAGCGGCCGGTTATGGGCTGCCTGCTGGCTTTCCTGGCAGTCCCCTGTGAAAGCAAAGGCGAGACTACCAGCTTTAAGCTGGAGTCAAGTGGTGACTCCAAGGAACGGGGTGAGGGGGAGCCCCCGCACCTGTAGGCAGTGGAAAGAAGTAAGCTTCCTCTCCGGTTAAAGAGTTATGGAGGTTCCCCTGGAAAACCACATGGGGGGACCTCCATTTTTTTCTGTGGAGCTGCCTGAGGGTGGTGCCCTCGTTCTTAAGGGGCAAATGAGGAGAGATTTTGTTTTTTTTAAACTTTTCATCCATGGGCATGTTGACCCTTTTTTCACGGAATGCAAACGCTAATCTACCCCCGCAGTGGCCGGCTGTGCGAATGGTGAGTACAGTCCTGGCAGAGCCAGGTGCCGCCATTTCGGACCAACCCTCCCGCCTGGTGGCCTGGCAGTCCATCAGCATGGCGGCTCCATCTTGGACGCGGCGTAAAATGAATAGTGTTTGAAAATAGAAAGGAAGACAAGGTGAGGAATGTGTGGGTGGAGATAAAGCAGGTTATTAAAAACCCACCATCCCAAAATGGAGCTCAAGGGTGAGGGATCATTGTCCCCTCCCCCCATCAGCCCCGATTTGGGATTGTTGGCTGAGAAGAAGGTCACCATCTACCCTGTGAAATTAGAGGCTGACCAGAGAAAGTTGTGGGAGAGGTTGTATAAAAAGCGAGGAAACAGGGGAGAAACACAAATGTATGAAGGAAGGAGAAGAGGCTAAGCTGGGGTCGGACGGGGTGCTTAGTCCCGTCAGCACGGCGGCCAGGATGGCAAATCGCCGCGCTCCTTACGGGTTAATGAGATCCTGATATATACAGCTCATGTCCTTGTGCAAATAATTCAAATAGTCGCAATAAATCAAGAGGTCATCAATAATATGGAGTTATCAGCCTCATAATCATTTGCTAGTCGATAAAGATTTGGAATTTGAGATATCTTTTGATGACCAGTATTCACGCTTAAAGAGTGAAAGCTTTTCCATAAATGTGCAAATAGCAAACAGATATTGCAAATTCAGATCATTGAATATATTGAATAAATCTGTTAGGTAGGCAAAGTCACATTTGCAAGCTAAGATTTAGTCAATCAAATAACCACTTTTATTCCCCTAAAAAAATTGTATGCTATTGTTGAAAAAGAATAGAATCGCTCCAAATAGTTTCCTTTGCATAACAATCAAATTCTTCATCATTGTTGATGTAGTTGTCGAAATATTCGAGAAATAATTGGAAAGCATTTTATTTTATTTACTGATATGATAACAACCCCAGGAGATTGATAAAGTCAATCACTCAAGTTCCTAGCAACAAGATGTTGACGATGAATTACGCAATGCATTGGGAAGACATTGAGTACAGCTATCTTTAAAAATGCAAGAAAGGCCCTATACCGTCCTATAAATGCTGGAGCATCGTTCATTGCTCAAACAATTATAGCATAGGGATTTATTTTTCTCTGAACTGCTCAACTATAGTAAAAATGGATTCACCTTTAGTATCTGTTTAAATTTCCTTTCAAAGTCGAAGTAGGAAAAATTAGAACTAACGAGGGGATATTCACCAGAAAATAGATGTTTTTCTTATCTTTAATAAAACGAACATATCCTAAAAATAGTGCGGCATGCCTATTTTTAGGCGGTTAGGACGGTTGTTGTCCATCTAAGTAATAACCTTCCCAAATGTTGCTTAACATTGACGCAGCGCTGTTGGGGAATTCGGATAACGGTCGCTGACCTTGGGCTGACTCCAATTGTGGGGAGACACTCTCCTTGCTTGGTTTTAGTGAAGTAGGCTGGGTAAAAGGATCGGTTGGATTTATTTTAGGAAAAATTATCTCGGAAGGCGGAGTCAAGACTATCTATTGGGCGGAGGACTCGGTAGGCTTAGGCAGCACGAATTTGATCAAATTTGTGTTGGGTATCTGAGGCATCCTACTAATGTATAAGCCTATTTTTTTATTATCCTTCTGACTACCACACCGTCTGACTGACTTACTCTCTTTTTCTCTCCCTTTGACTCTTGACCCCTTCCGTCTATGGGATCTTTTCTTCAGGGGCTATTCCCAGAGGCGCTCTGGCCTTCTCGTGGCGAGGGGGGTCAGCCCTGGGCCCCTTATGGGTCCCATGGTGCTGCCAACAAGACTTTGAACATGCCCTTCTTTCTTTCCTCCCCTATAACGTTCTTCCACTTCCCTTTATTTCCCCCTTTTCCTTCACCTATCTAGTGGCCCTTATAGATACCCGACCTCTGCTGGTCTTATGGATTGATTCCGAATTGTTCTTTCATGAAGGTGGAAGAGGCTGGGCATCTCCACCGCCTTTGTTTACAGAATGCCCAAGGAGAAACCCATCGTTGGCCCTTTTCTCCGTGTGTAAGATAACTTGGGGCAGCCTCTTAGGTTTCTAAAGATGGCGTGGTGGATTCGTATCCATTCTCCAAGAGGACATACCGGACGTAACTGATTGTAGAGTTGCAATAGTGCCGGGCCCTTGTAGGCCTCCATGGTTAACCATAAACCAAAACCCTCATTCTCGTAAGGGTTCTCGTGCCAAACGTTCCTTAGCTCCCCTTTCAGCCTTCCCTCGCTCGTTGAACCCCTATTCCAACGAAGTAGACCCAGATCTAGATTATCCTCGCTTTCTTGTCATGAATTCATCATCTGACACCCCACTTGCAAAAGTCGATGTGTTTGACATCAATGAATCTTTTGAGTCCCGCCGGATGTGGTCAAGAGGTAGTGGTGATGTCGAAGTCGAGGTGTCATCCCACACTCAACACAACCTTGTGAGAAATCTAACTTTGATAGCTGAAATTCCAGTAACTGTCTCGCCCCATCCGCGTCTGAATTTTGTAAAATGTGTCGTCCGTTCAAACGAACTAAGGGACTACGACCTCACCCGCCTTCAGAGCAAGCTTAGTACCAAACGTGTCACACACGTACACAGGGTAACTAAAACATTAGGCTCCACTAGAGTCCCAACCGCCACACTGATTTTAACATTTGAACAACAAGAACTGCCACAGTATATTAAGGCTGACCTTCATGTCCCTGTAAGTCACTACAGGGAACTACCCAGACGCTGCTTCAATTGCAATCAATTTGGACATGTTGGCCGTGCCTGTCGGTAACCCCGCTCTTGCGTGAATTGTAGCTCTGACTACCATGGCCCCGAATGCACCAAAACACCTCGCTGTGCCAACTGCGGAGGTACCCACAGTGGTGCGTCAAAATTCTGCTCTATATTTTTATATGAAAAGGAGGTGCTCGCTTTGCGCGACTCCCTACGTCTAGATATAAGAGAGGCCCGCCAGCGTGCTCGAGCACAAACCTCACCCTTCGGCTAGCTCTTCTCTGACGTTTTACGTGACGCTGGACGAAACCCACCATCAGGCTCGAGTTCCAACCAGCCTGAAGCACTTCATCCTACATCTACTCGCACCGGCAGAAACATTCAGAATATGCAGTTGAAGCATCGCTCTCACACTGAGATAACCAATGTAGCCCCCCTCTATCCAGCAGCTCTAGCTGGGAGAGACGCTCAGGGTGAGACACTTGAAGACATCAGACGCTATTTGAAAGAATCCTCAACATCAACCAGTGAAGGTTCATCCACCCGGCCCTGAGACCCAAAGCCCAGTGGTAAGAGGATGGATTCCTCACCTGGGTCATCGACCACCAATAAATGGGCAGCCTCGGTAGCTGACTCGGCCGAACCCCAAGAATCTTCAATGGACTCTTCCCCTATGGCTGAACATTCTATGCCCTTAAGTCCGTCCCACCCTTCACAGGACTTAGGCCCCATCCTGATCCAAACAGTGGCAAATATACATCCAGATCCACACACCTCGCTCAGGTTGCCTATCCGTTCCACTCACCCTTCTACCCATGATCCTATGAAAGCATTTGATACTCCAACATTACCAATCGCGGCGGTTGGACCAACCCCTCGACCCCTGAATCCGGATCTACCGGTCGAAAATCCCTGTTCGATCTTCCTATTCCGCCAGGTTGTGAGCCCGAATTACAATCAAGGGCCTCGGTTGGTTCTCCAAAACCCTCGAAAAAAGCCCCAGTTACTGCTCCATCTAGGATCTCTTCCCCTGCAAAAGCAGGCTCCTCAAAACTTGCTCTCCGTCTCCCAAGCTCTTTTGAACGAACCTCAAATACAATATCGGCCACAAAAGAGAAAAAGATATCCACAGTGGTATCTAATCGTCCCAAATTATATCTTTCATTTTACAATGGAAATGTCAAGGCGTTCTTCCAAAGTGGGAAGAATTCAAAATTATTTTGACGACTCTCCACCCCGCTTTTATTTGGTTCCGAGAGAATAAACCGTGTATACGGCCCTTTACGCCAGGACCCGGCTTTCTCACTTTCAACTCTATTGCTCCTGCTGGAAGCTCCTCTCATGGGGGTGGTGTCAATCATGGTACCTCCATCCCACCATGTATCTCCCATCCCCCCTACATACTACACTCCAAGTTGTTGCCGTGAGGATTTTTCTTACTAAGCCTTTTACCGTTTGCTGTATTTACCTACCCCCCTTGTTTATCATTGTCAAGGCCCGACCTTTTAGAACTTATAAACCAGTTGCCCTCCTCATTTTTTTTACTAGAAGATTTTAACGCCCGTCACCCATACTGGGGTGACATCACTCGAAATGCCAAAGGCAGTGTTTTAGTCTCTTATTATCCGACTTTCTTTGTGTTTTAAACACTGGCGATTTTACCTCTTATCATGTCCAGACGGACTCTTTTAGCTGTGTTGACCTGTCTGTTTGTTCCCCTGATTGCTTCACGGACATTCGATGGTCAATTCTTGACGATCCCTATTGGAGGGACAACTTCCCTATTGTCTTGTCAGCCCTTCAAGTTAACCCTCATACAACCATGCCCCTCAAGCGGGACTTAGGTCATGCATATTGGGAAGGTTTCCAAGAGGCGTCCTTCACAAGTGCATCCTTGGGGACCTTCAATGGAGTGAATGCGGCAGTAGAATACTTTACATCCACTATTTACAATGCAGCAACACAGACCATCCCACGGAGGCAACCCGCCACGGGTCGCTCAATCGTGCCCTGGTGGACCTCGGCGTGTGCAACAGCTATCAAAAACTACAAGTTAGCCCATGCCCGATTCCGAAAGAACCTAACTTTGTGCAAAAAGGTCGACCGAAACCGAGCTCATGCGCTTCGCCAAAGAACCCTTCGTCAGGCTCGCCGAAATTCAATGGCGCCGTTAAGTTTCATAAATTTCCTCAATGACACCTACCGCTAAGATCTGGAAGAGAATTAATAAGAACAGGGGTTGTTATGCTGATCATCATACCCCCCACTCAACTTACAGGGTTCCTTTTAGAATGACAGCCTGGCGGTAAGCAATGCTCCTGCTGACCATTTCCACGCCGTCAGCAGTGTCAGCCGTTACGATAAGGCTTTTCTATCCTACAATTCAAAGGAAGAGTCTTATTCTCTCAACTTCATAACAAAACCTAATCTTCCATATAACGCTCTATTCAGCATCCATGAGCTGTGTAGCGCTTTGTCCCTTTGCAGATCTACTTCCCCTGGCCTTGACGAGATCCATTTCGATATGATTCGGCACCTACATCCACACGTGACTCTCTTCTTACTTGATTTGTACAACCTTATATTAGTGAAGGGTTTTTACCCCTCATCATGGCACATTAGGATCATCCTTCCCTTTGTCAAACCGGGAAGGGACGGGTTGGATGCATATCACTACCGCCCTATAGCTCTCACCAGCTGTTTGAGTAAGTTGCTGGAAAAAATGGTGTTGGAGCGCCTAAACTGGTCCTAGAAACCAATCGCCTTATCTGTCCATATCAATGTGGCTTCCGCAAAGGTATAGTACCCTTGACCTACTAGTACGTTTTGAGGGATCGGTCCGGAAAGCTTTCTCATTAAAACACCGAGTCCTGGCAATATTTTTCGATATCGAGAAAACCTACGACACAACATGGAGTTACGGCATCTTGAAGTAGCTATAAGTCTGGGGGATGAGAGGCCTTTTACCGTCACTTATTCAGAGTTTTTTAGCATCTCGATCCTTCAAGGTACGTGTTGGAGACGCATACCCTGACCTGCAATCCCAAGAGGAGGGAGTTGCCCAGGGCAGTTTTCTAAGTGTCTTATTTTTTATAATTGTCATCAATGATATTATTTCGTCTCTCCAAGAGGGTGTATCGGCAACTCTGTTTGTCGATGATTTGGCCCTATACTGTTCCTCACCTCGCCTTCCATCAGCAGCGCGTCGGCTACAACTGGCGGTCGATGCTGTCTCCAAAAGAGCACAACTTAAGGGATTCCGCTTTTCCACGAACAAAACCACAGCAATGTATTTCCACCGGGGCAGAGGGGTTCTTGTTCCGCCATCTATCTCCTTACAAGGCGAAGATATAGAGTTTGTCTCCGAGTTTCGGTTTTTGGCGTAATTCTCGATCCAAAGTTAGCCTGGTTACCACACCTACGCCGACTTTGAACAGGCTGTCTGCGGGCTCTAGACATTTTGAAAGTTCTCTCACACACTTCGTGGGGCAGCGAACGACAAACATTGTGGACATTATACACAGCCCTCGTCCAATCCAAATTGGATTATGGCTGTCAAATTTATTCATCGGCTTTCCCTCCGGCCCTTAAAATGCTGAACCCCATTTGAACCCTCGGAGTTTGCCTTTCCAGTGGAGCCTTCCGTACTTCTCCTGGCAGTGGGGTACTCCCTTTGCCCTACCATAGACTTCATCTGTATGAGATACCATGTGCCGAGTACAGCAAGCCCCTGTATCAGAGGTCTACAGATGCCTGTTAGCTGCAGAATTAACGGCGGCATATGATAAGTTGCCATCTTTAATCCGCCTCTTGAACCTTCGCATAGATCAACTCTCTAACCTGTGTGCCCCAAGGGGCCTAACCCTGCAATCTTTACTGACCTCAAGTTGGTGTACTCCTCTTCCTACAGTGTGTACCAACATGTAGAGCCTAGAGAAGTCCTCCATGGACCCTCGCATCCTTAAGAGCCTGTTCTTGAGAGCATTTGATCTCACAGAAACTGCTGCCCACTATACACGAATGGCTCTAAGTCGGACGGTGGCGTGGATGCCGCAGCCATTTACCGAAGAGAATTCCTAACTCTTATCTTTGCCGCCAGCAGCATCCATTTTTACTGCTGAACTTTCAGCAATCCTTTCAGCCTTTAGACTCGTCCAAATTTGACCTTTTAATGATTTTGTCATTTTTTTCCAAAACAAAGAGTTTTGCAGTCAATTAGATCTTTTAATTCGTCCCATTCCTTAGTCACAGAAATTTGCAACCGGCTGATCCAAAATGCGTCCCGATATAGAATTATTTTTTGCTGGGTCCCTGGGGGCATGTGGAGGTCCTGGGCAACGAGAGGGCTGATCGGCTGGCCAGCTAGGCACATTCCGTGTCCCCTGAGAACACAGCTCTGCCTTTTAAGGACTACTTTCCTTCAATAAGAAAATATATTTTCCAATTGTGGCAGAATGAATGGGATGACTGTTCATCATCCAAACTATACAAAATTAAAAATTCTATTCACTCTAGGCCCTCGAGCGGTCATAGATTGCGGTCGTTTGAGGTAGCATTGGCCACACAAGACTTACTCACGGCCATCTTGTTTCGGGTGATGTTCAAATCAGCCCTTGCTGTCGTTTTTGCGGTGGGAACCAATCGGTTGTTCACCTTTTATTAGACTGCACCCATTTCGCCACTCTCCGGTTGTCCTGTTTCCCGACCCTTTTAACTATCCCGCAACACATCTGTCTTCGATTCATATTGTCAGAGGAATCTTTTAACCCTATATTTTTTTAAATTTTTATCACAAAGTGGTCTCCACCTTTTATAGATAATTTGCCTCGTTTTATCCTAGCTGCCATATAGAATCCACTTGGATTGGGCAGCAACCCACTGGTTTCTTACCTTAAACCTTGACTCACTTGACGCTCCTGACTGTCCCTCTTTACTCTACCCAGAGTTGTATATACTATTTGAAGCCCGTGGGCGTGTCCTGATGTTGCCAATGAGACCGTTTGGGCGGAGCTTACTCTACAGGGTGTTTATTTTTGAGTTTGTGTGTACGGATAGAGAAAATCTTTATCTTCAAATTTCAAGCATACAATCTTGCGTTTCGCCGCCGCCTGATAATAGAGGTCCACCCGCTCTTTCCCGTCTTCAGCTCGGTGTCAATGACTGCACCTGTTTTAACGTTTGTTGGTACAACTGTGGTGTTTCCCAGACCCTTGATCATCAGGGCGTTCGTTGGTAGAGCTGTGTTGTTTCCCAGACTGTTGGTTATCGCGAGAGGTGTGAGTATGTATTTGTATGAGCACGCGCGCGCGCGCGTGTGTGTGTGTGTGTGTAAAAATTCGTTCTGCCTGCAGCCCTTTATAGAATCTTACATATTATTGTTTACGGGATCAGATTATTTCTCTAACTAAAATGTTATATTATTTTTTTTTAATGGCAAACTTTTATATATTTTTAATTTCTTGCATGCGCATAATTATGTGCGTGCCCATTACAAGCTTTCATAGGATTTATATGATACTCATCTGTGAGGCTCCATTGTCAATCCAATTTCACCTTGCACAGTGGCACTACAGAAACTCCCCTCCGAGACACGGGGTATTACAACTTTTAACGAATCTAATATATTTTGGATTACTTGCATGCGCATAATTATGTGAGTGCCCATTACAAGCCTCCATAGGATTTATATGACACTCATCTGTGAGGCTTCATTATCAATCCCATTTCGCCTTACACTGTGGTAATACACATATACTGCATCGAAAATCCGCGGGCGTGGCCCGCTGTTGACCAATGACACGGTTTGGGCGGAGCTTACTCTCGAGTAAATTTATTTGTGTGTGCACGGAAATAGAGAAAATCTTTATCTCAAAATTCGAGCATACAATCTTGCATTTCCACAGCCTCCCCCCCCCCCCCCGACAGTTAATAAAGTCTGTACGCTTCCTGTGTTCAGCTCGGTGTCAATGACTGCGCCCGTTTTTATGTCTGTTGGTACAGCTGTGGCGTTTCCCAGAACCTTGGTGATCGCGAAAGGTGTGTTATTGTATATGCGTGTGAGTGTGTAAGTGTGTGAGCACGTATGCGTGTGAAAATTCGTTCTGTCTGTAGACCTTTATAAATATTATTGTTTACATGATCAGATAATGTATATTATTTCTTCGACAAAAAATGTTATATATATATATATATATATTCGTATATTTGGGCAGAAGATTCTCTTCGTGACATATTTTATTAAAGGCGACTGCGAATTCAGCATTAATAATTTTCTTTTCAAGTCTCTCGATTTCTCTAATGTTCCGCTTTTGGGCTTTTGGCCGTTGGTTAACCCGTGTATAAGCTCGCCAAAATTCATTACAAAAGCACTGATGAACGACGGCAGTAAAATAATTCACGGGATAAAACGAAACATTTATTGGCCTAACGCGTTTCGATACACTCCTGTATCATTATCAAAGGAAGGTAAAAATAATATAAGGAAATAAAAACATGGCTATATATTTATATATGGTGCGGTTAAGGTAATGGCAAAATTAGACAACTGCTCTGCTTCAGGTCCAGCAGGTGATCCTATCCTCCTTGAACTGGAAGACAACACTTAGGGATGACCCATCCATCAGCCCAAAAAAGCTGATTTCAAAGACACGCCTTTATGTCGTCTCGTTTACCGTCACGCTGTTAATATATTAATAATAACAGTTTTCTGTGACGGTAAACGAGACGACATAAAGGCGTGTCTTTGAAATCAGCTTTTTTGGGCTGATGGATGGGTCATCCCTAAGTGTTGTCTTCCAGTTCAAGGAGGATAGGATCACCTGCTGGACCTGAAGCAGAGCAGTTGTCTAATTTTGCCATTACCTTAACCGCACCAATTTGTCTTGGATATTTTTCCATATATATATATATATATATATATATATATATATATATATATATATATATATATATATATATATATATTGGGGTTTGAAGGTTAACAATTATACCAACATATTTATAGGGAATGGAAATTCTTAAAAACAGGCTAGTTTAAAATGGGCACAATAATAAGATAGGCGGCGATTATTACTTGACGCACGAGGACGTGAGGAAGGCAGGGTGAACTGTATGTTTGTATATTTAATTTGGGCTGTTCTTCTTTTATATAGAGAGCTTCTAATATGAGTAATTGTTGGTGATTTGGAGCATATGCAAGGATTTCGGTGTTATCGTCGAGTGACTTCCGGTCCAATTGTCTTCCATGTTTTTCAAATGTATGTGTTTTGGGTGCACCGCTGTTTAAATGGTAGCTCATTCTTCCTGTTAATTTTGTTTGTGTTATTCCGATATATGAATGAGGTAGGAGCTCACAGTCTCACATTTTGCAAGTGCATTCATATATTAAATGACTTCTTTGTTTAGGTGTTAGGGTGGATGTATGGTTATTTTAGAGGATAAGGTTGGATGTCCGTTTATTATTGTAGTAGATTGTGAGTGATATTGTTTTCGTTTTGGGTTGGTTTCACTCCTCTGTTTATGATTTCCTTGACTACTCTTTCGTCCGTTTTGAGTTTTCATAATATCCTTGTAAAATAGTTTAATAGTATTCCCTTTTGCTTCCTGATTAGTGCTGATTGTAGGTGACGTGTACCTTTTTTCCATCTTCTTCCGTATAGCTGTTTGTATGCCCTGTTTGTAAATCCATTATTTATGAGTACTTGGGTAGCCCTCCTAAGCTCTTCGTGTGTGTCTTTCCATGTGGAGCAGTGGGTGAAAGCGCGGTTGATATATGCATTAATTACACTTCTTTTATAACGGTTGGGACATTCGCTTTTAGCGTTCATACAAAGGCCTCGAGTTGTATTTATAACGTAATTTTGTCGTCGTGTTTAGTGGTTAAGGTGTCTAAGAACGGGAATTTGTTATCTTGGCTATTTTCTACGGTATGGTTAAGTGAGGAACAGTTCTTGAGTTCTCCTTTGATAATGATACAGGAGTTTATCGAAACGCGTTAGGCCAATAAATGTTTCGTTTTATCCAGTGAATTATTTTACTGCCCTCGTTCATCAGTGCTTTTGTAATGAATTTTGGCGAGCTTATACACGCGTTAACCAACGACCAAAAGCGGAATTTTAGAGAAATCGAGAGACTCGAAAAGAAAATTATTAATGCTGAATTCGCAGTCGCCTTCAATAATATATATATCACTTTTTAGATGACAAAATGTTATATATTTTGCATGTGCATAAGTATGTGCCTGCCCATTTCAAGTCTTCATAGGATTTATCTGACACTCATTTGTGAGGCTTTATTGTTATTCCTATTTCGCTTTGCAATGTGGTACTGCAGAGAAGCTCCTCTCTGAGACACGGAGTGTTACAAGTTACAACGAATCTAAGATAATTTATATACTTCTAAGAAATGTACATTTTTGCATTTAATTTGCCTTCCTTTCACCTTCGGAGTCTTACAATACATTATACATTTTTATGAATGAGATCTAAATTTGTATTTTTATGTACATCTTCACATGGATTTTGGGTTCCTTCGACTTTTCGGAGTCTTACAGTACTCTATTTTTATATATATATATAATCATGCACAGTAGTTAGCGGTTCTTTAAAGCGTTTGGAGGGGGAGCTGCAGCTCTTTAACGCAAACAGAAATCTATCTGTGTGCGCGCGCCACAACTTTATTATTGTTAACTTTTACTTAACCTTCCTCCCCCTTTTAATTATTGGCTGCAGCATAAAATTCAATTCATTTTTCTTGTATTATTTTATTCCTTTATGCGTACAGTTTTCAGCGCGCGCACCACAACGTTATATTTATTCTCTTATTTCACTTTTGTTATACTTGGAGACAAAACAAATTTCAAAGCTGGCAGGAATCATACGATTCATTTGAGCGTTCGAATGTCCGAGCTGTAGATCCTGATCGCGAACAGAGCCTATTTTTTATTATATATATACATTGATTGGTGTATTTGCTCCACACTATTTTTCTTTAAACCAGACGGAACTTAAGATTACGGAGATAACTTTAAATTAATAATTTTACGGATTCTGTACACAAATAAAATTAATATTATTCTTCTTACCACCGGACACCGGAAGCAATGTAATTCAGCATATCGTACAGACTGATTACTTAGAAAAAGTAAATAAATAAAATAAAACAACAAATGACCTGACTCCGAAGCCAAAGCAAAGATGGCCGCCGATGTAAACAACGAATTCTAACTACCCGCCAAACACCAATATTTACTAATATATCAATAATTTAACCACCTCATTTTTTTAATACTTATTTTAATCTTTGTTGTCACACTCAAGCACAAATGCTTAAATACTGAAAAAAAAACGAAATATAACGCACAAAGCGAGCAGCGCTTAAAATACGTCCCCTTCCTCCCGTGTAGCAATACATATACAACTTCTGATACACAATTCCTCGATATGTATCTCTCTTCAACACAAGCCATTTCGATACACACTTCCTAGATACACAACCCCATTAATACAAACTTCGATATTCCCCAATAAATGATCCCACAACAATTATCTTCTCAGAAATCGAAGGACTTTAAACTGGCTTACTCCGTTTAATTCCCCTCTCTTACAACTTCCCTTTTATATCAATCACCCTCACACCCAACTTTCTCTCTATATCAATCATACCTCCCAAATGGCTTCCGTTTTTCCATCTCCCTCCAATTATTTCTCAACATTTGGGCGATTACCCGTTCCCCCTACTGCTGCCATTACACACATCTAAGAGATGTTCGAATGAAGTAAAAAATTGAGCAATTTATCCAGAAAAACCGGTGTTGCCACTTGGAATGAAAGAGTTTATTATGCGGCATGGTTGCGCAATAGAAGTGGTCAAATCATACACATGGCAGCCTTTCTCCATGCAAATCACGAACAGATGTCTGAAAAGGAAGCATTGCTGAGATGCCGTCAATTTATAACTGATTTGGTATGCAACACTATGCAAAATGGGGCAATCACGTTTAGGTAAACGAGAAGTCGATCTGATGGAAGAAATTTTATTTAGTTGGTTATTTTTTTTAAAAAAAACGAGCTTTGAATATAAAGAGGCGAAGTTTAAGGAAGTCTAGATGTGTGGCCGCATTTGGCTATCAATAATTTATGATACTGGTCCCACTCCCACTTAAAACTCGGTTCGCTTGAAACAATGTATTTTGTAGTAATAAATCAAAAGTTACTTTAATTAATTACTTTCGGAAATTCATATATTAAAATAAACATAAAACTACTACGCAGGCATACTTGTCGCATATTTATGCCAAATTTTGTATCTTAACCAGCCTAATCTAGAATACGTTATGTTTGGTTAAGCAATATTAGGGTAAAAAAAACAACTTATGATCTTTACAAGATCCGAGTTCGAATTCTTGCGGAGATAAATCATTTCTCATTTCGTGCCTTGGGCTAGGATAATATCAAAAGGCTTTTCATTCTTTAGACTTGTTATAGCTCTGATTCATGGTAGCAGGAGTAAATAATGCTACAGGCTCTCAAGCACAAAAAAGTAAGAACTTACAATTATTAGCTACTTTGGTAGGGCAATGCTTGTCTAAGGGTTAGCAATTTATTCTATTTTTCCTCCGCTCAATCGATGGTTATTTGTTATCTAGGATTATGTTTCATTTGATTCTATATTCCGAGTTTTTTTTGTTGTTTTTTTTTGCTTTGCATTAAACACCTTTCCTAATTTCAACGTCTTTGCGTACAGTTTTCTCTGTTTTGTGTCAATATTAATATAAATTTAGATATTTGGGTAAATTTAAGAAATATCGTGTTAAGTGGTATTTATAAGATGTAACAGCAAAGCCTAGTGGCAGGCATCCAAGATTATTCAGAGTTTATAAAACATTATATCGTGAACAAGAAATCAATAACACGTGACACGATATATACTCATTAACTCATAGGTAATAAGGAGAGATGATAGATACACAAGGGATTTCATCTTTTTTATAAGATCAAATAAGACCATGCATAGGCTAAGAAAGAAAGAAGACAGATAGGAAACGAAATAAAATATAAAATGTTTTAACCGTTAAAGAAAGTGAACAAGGTCTGCTCACCAAAAAGTCACGTGCTCTCACTTATTCTGATTTATGACCTTAAGACCTTCAAAACTTTCAATAATTCCCGGACTAACCTTCGGAGGACATTGGCAATTATATCATTAGGAAGAGAATGCAAACCAACATAAGTTTTTCAAATTTCGTTAGGATCGGCCGAATAGTTATGATGTTATTGCCAGAACAAAATAATTACTGAGCTAACCTTGGAAAGACCTTGTCAATTATATCATTCGATTTGGGCGTAGCAGTCCAGTGTGACAACTTACAGCTCAATATTCATGAAAATGGCCGAGAGTAAATCAGCTAGGATAAAACAATTACTAACGGGAAAACTAATTTTCCTCGTCGTTGACAAAAGTAAATTAAGAGGCTCTAAATATTTTAATATACTTGCGGGAATTATTGATGTTCCAGAAAAAAACTTATTTAATCAAATGTGATTTTCTTGTCGGATCTGTTAATGCGCAAAATGTCATACACAAGATTGGCCATACCATAAAAAAATTTGAGATAGCAAGAGTAAGTTTCTGCTTACTTCTATCTGATGCGTTATATGATATCGGCTGGAGCAACACTCAAGAAACTTTTCCCAAGACTTTCCTGTGTAGCATGTGTTGCACATATGTTACATAACTGTACAATGCATATAAGGTCATTTTATAGTGAAGGTGATGCTCTAATTGCATGCGTTAAGGCGTCTACTGTTAAAAATAAAGAGAGGAAGGCTTTGTTTCAAGAAATTGGTACTTCCCCAGAACCAATTTTAACACGTTGGGCAATTGGCTAAACGCTGCTTTCTATTATGCAGACAATTTTCTAAGCATCAAATGCATTGTTGAGAATTTTGAAGGTGATAGAATTATCGTTCGGAAAGCTAAAGATAGTGTGTCTAAGAAAAACCTACCAACGCAACTACTTTCCATTAAAATGAATCAAGGTCAAATTTCTCGCTTGGTGCCTAGAATGGAAGCAACTGATTTCACAATTAAAGAGGCATATGAGACTCTTACTACCATTAATTTTAATGATGATACTTGTGAGATGAAGCAGTACAATGAAAGAAGACTTAAGGAAAATGATATGTGTGAGATAGTTGAACTCCGTAGGCCTGAAATATCACCAACAATTTATTCTACGAGTATCTCCTTAAATGTCAGCTAGTAACAGCGTCTGTGTAGAGATCATTCTCCATGCTTAAGAAACTCTTAAATAGAGAACGAAACTTTCTGCCGGAAAATATTGATAAATACTTTATTATGTACCACAATCAGCCACAATTAGGTCAACTTTTTACTGCTCTAGTTATTACCCTGACAAAAAATAAGAAAAACGAGCACCAACTGCGACCGACCGACATAGTGAGATATAGAGTCGCACGTGACTAAAAATAGGGGCGGTTCGAACCTATGCTATCGAGCGATATTCGTTTTTCAAGCCATCTCGCTTACCTCTATGCTACCAGTACCATGAACGCCCACGATAGCCTAGAGCCTAGCGTGGTGGCCTGAAGAGTGCTCGAGGCAACGGATAAAATATTTATATTCTTTTATTCCGTTTGCTATCTCTCTTCCTTATTTCTTAAACTATATTTATTACATGTATGGTCTTATAAAAAGACTAAATCGCTTGTGTATCATCTCCCCTTATTTCCTACGCGTTATTGAATAATTAATTATATTATAGTTAACTTACTTTTGTCCGAAACATTTTGAAAAATGCGACGATTAATTTGAGTAAGTTTAAAATATAAAAAGTTAGTGAAGGTTTGTAAATATATATAATTTTAATATTATATTACTTTTCTATTCCATCTCTCCACAATAGTTAAGCAATCAAATTTTTCTGTTCGGAAAATTATTTTCTAAGAATATCTGCGCCACGCGTCTAATTTTGAATTAGGTTGAGTTTAGGCGAGTTGTTTTTAAAGTTTTCCAGACTATACCTCAAAGTTCAACTTCAAGTCAACCTGATACCCCAAAGTTCAACTCCAAGTCAACCTGATACCCCAAAGTTCAACTCCAAGTCAACCTGATACCCCAAAGTTCAACTCCAAGTCAATCTGATACCCCAAAGTTCAACTCCAAGTCAACCTGATACCCCAAAGTTCAACTCCAAGTCAACCTGATACCCCAAAGTTCAACTCCAAGTCAACCTGATACCCCAAAGTTCAATTCCAAGTCAACCTGATACCCCAAAGTTCAACTCCAAGTCAACCTGATACCCGAAAGTTCAATTCCAAATCAACCTGATACCCCAAAGTTCAACTCCAAGTCAACTTGATACCCCAAAGTTCAACTCCAAGTCAACCTGATACCCCAAAGTTCAAAGCCAAGTCAACCTGATACCCCAAAGTTCAACTCCAAGTCAACCTGATACCCCAAAGTTCAACTCCAAGTCAACCTGATACCCCAAAGTTCAACTCCAAGTCAACCTGATACCCCTTTTCCAATTTTAGCCTTCTACTCTAAACTTTAAATTTCCTATAAAAAAGATATACAAAAAAAGACGGCTATTAACAAGCAGCTGAATTCTGTGGACTCTTTTTAATTTCACTAAATAAATGAATTAAATATTAAACATTACTTATTGTACATTTTTCCACATTACATTATTGTATCCAACACTATTTGTGCTCATTTAGCATGATTTTTTTTTTACTGTGAGCTGCAAGGGCTTTGTGCTCCTCTTTTTTCGAAGCAACCAAAGCTTCAATTCTAGAGCGCACTCGGCCAAGGGTGTCTTTTGGATACCCCCTGTGGGTATTGAGGCACTATTTGAAGAACACTTGGTTTAGCTCATGTTAGCATATTAATTATGATATTTACTATTCAATACCTAAAATGATAAAATCGTTACACTACGTAGGCTACATTGGTTCAATGAGTGACGTGTGTGTTGATAGTATTTCAATAGTGAGCTGTATTCATCACCCCTTACAGTAGCCGGCTCTGCAAGGGGTAGGTACGGGCCTGGCAGAGCCAGGTGACGCTATTTGAGGCAACCCCTCCCGCCTGGTGAACTGGCAGCCCTTCAGCATGGTGGCTCCACCTGGTGCTCAGCGTACAATCAAGGATAGTGCACCGGTCAAAGTGCACGCACTCATCCTGATTACAAGGGATAGGCGGTAGCGACCACGCCAATCCCAGTAGCGGGACAGGTAACGTGCGCGAAGATCACCCAGACTGGGACATTCGACAAGAATGTGCCGAACAGTCTGAAGCGTTTGAAGCCAGCGGGCTCGAAAACGCCAGGTAGCCTCTGAATCAAGGGCCCCGATGTCATCGAGGCTCCGCCCTGTGCACTCTTGGTTTTAGTCTTGGTCAGGGGCTCCGCACACGAGGGGGTAGAGGGGCCGGATGTGCCGATCTTGGCTTGGACGCCTACCAAAGTGGTAGCTGACCCATCCGTCCCCGCAGCCCCCACGGATGGAGAGGAGCCCCGAGTCTTTTTCGTCTCTTTAGTCTTTTTTGTTTTTTTCTTTTTTGGAGAGGAGGGCGGGGAATGAACCCACTTCTCACCTCCGCCGGCAGAAGCCCCGAGGCCAGATGGACCGGCCTCAGCCAGGTCCCTCTCCGAAATGGAGAAGGTCCTGGTAGTCGTAGGGGCACCTGTCGGAGGAGATCCCTCCCCTCCTTTTACTGCCTCGGAGCCCTCAGCCATTTGAGGAGGACCTTGCATAGGGGCGGATTCGGGTTCGGTGCTTGGCGCCGAGCCCGAATTCCCCCCCACCCCCCATGGAAGGCCCTACCATCTGAGGCTGGGTCTCCTCAAGGACCATGTCTATCACAGGAGAGGCCTCCAGTTGGTTATCCCCTCCCAGGACATCGCAGGTCCCCTTGGCAGTGTCGCCAGTCTTGTTTGGGGAGGCACAGGCCTTGACCCCGGCAAGGTTTAAAATTCTTGCCAGCAGGTCTTTTGAGGAAAGCGACCGAAGGGGCCTGGCTTCCCTCTCCCCCCTAAGGGAGTTTGCCCTACCGAGCCGCTTCGATGGGGAGCGGCTGGCTAAGGGCTGCCTGCTGGCTTTCTTGGCAGTCCCCTTGGAAAGAAAAGAGGGGACTGCCGCTGGGAAAAGGGAGGTGCCCGAAAGCACCTCCAGAGAAGAGGGTGAGGGGGAGTCCCCTGCACCCGTAGGCGAAGGAGAAGGGTAAGCCTCCTCTCCGGTTAGAGAAATATGGAGGGTACCCTGTGCAAGCACAGGGGGGGGGACCTCCATTTTTTTGCTGGAGCTGCCCGAGGGCGGCTCCGTTGATGTTTCAGGGAAAGTTGGGGGTTGAGGTTTTTTTTTTTGGTCTTCATCATTGTGCATGGTGACCCTTTTTTTAACACGGGATGTAATAGCGCACACCTCTCGCAGTAGCCCGCACTGCGAGAGGTGCTTACAAGCCCGGCAGAGCCAGGCGCCGCCATTTGGGACCACCCCTCCCGCCTGGTGGCCTGGCAGTCCATCGGCATGGCGGCTCCACCTTGAACACGGCGTAAAATATATAGATTGTGAAGAGGAGAGGAAAAGGGATGTGAGGAAGGTATGGGTGGGGATGAAGCAGGTTGTTAAAAACCAGCCACCCCAGACCGGAGCTCAGGGGTTAGGGAACATTGTCCCCCACCCCCTCAGCCCCGATGCGGGACGGTTGGCTGAAAGGAAGGTCAGCATCTACCCTGTGAAATTAGAGGCTGACCAGAGAAAGTTGTGGGAGAGGTTGTGTGAAAAGAGAGGAAACAAGTGTTTTGAAGGAAGGAAGAGAGGCTAAGCTGGGCCCGGACTCGGCGCTGGATCCCGTCAGCACGGCGGCCAGGATTGCAAATCGCCGCGCCCCTTACGGGGCAGTCTGAACGAATGGTGGACACGGGGTTAAATAACCCGTTGGCTGCTCCGTTAGATAGCCCCAAGGCATAGCCGTCCAAAGAGAATTCACGACGCCAGTATGTGCAAACTTATTTCGACATAAGGGGTTCGGTCGAACAGCAAACTTTGCCCCAGGATATTGGGTTGAGCTCGTACGGGCCCGTTCGCATGTGAAGGAAATGTTTGCGAGCCATAGGGGGAGAACTCGGCGTTATCACGGGGGAGTAAGAGCGATGTGTGTGTCCTGCTTAAGTATATACAGCCGGGTCAGGCGACTCAGCGCGAGAGAGCTTCCTTCTCGTTGATTCTAATTTTCTTTTTTTTTTTTTAATTAAGAGGCTATCTGGCGACTGCCGACTTAGGCATAAGTTGCCTTAAACAAACAGCCTAGTTCTAGGCTACTTCAAAAAAATTCAACAGGAAACAACAATAAAAAGAAATAACAATAAGAAAGCAAAAACAAAAACAACAAAACAATAAAACCGGGTTAAATAAAAGGGAGAAGGCCAGCCTCCCCCAAAAAGTCAATAAGTCCACCAGTCATGGTGCACGCACTCGTCCCGAGTACAAGGGACAGGCGGTAGCGACCCCGCCCATCCCATGACCGAGACAGGTATCGTGCGCGAAGACATTCGACAAGAATATGCCGAACAGTCTAGGGGACGACGCAGTCGTTGCAATAGGGCGCATGCGAGCGCTCCATCAAGTAGCGATGCGTCACACGAGTGTGTCCGATTCGAAGACGACAGAAAGCAACCTGAAGCCGCCGCGGCATTGGGGGATAGGTCCATGGAAACAGTCGCAGCGCAATCGCACGCAACTTTAGGTTCCCTTCAACCGTCTCCCATCTTCTTTGCCAAGCAGTCCGAAGAGCTGCCCGTATTCCTGCCATGTAGTCAGTGTGAGGAAGAGTAAAACGCTGGTCCGGTCGCCGAGTCCTCGCGGACTCTTTGGCGCCCTCATCGGCGAGCTCATTCCCCGCAATTCCTACATGTCCAGGAACCGACAGAAGATAATCTCGACATCTGCCCGGCTCGCCAAAACCGTGGCGTCACGGATATCGCGAACCAGGGGATGCGGAGATTCCAATGCCCCGAGAGCACTCAGGGCGCTTTGTGAGTCGCTATAGATTACAATCAGATCTCCGAACCGGGCACGTCGCGTAATCTCCCGTACCGAGTGGTGTATTGCCACCAGCTCGGCCGTGAAGACAGACGCAGCGCCTGGTAGAGCCCCGCTGACTTCAAACAGAGGGGATACGGCGTGGAAGCCAACCCCCTCTTAGGACTTGGAGCCATAAGCCAACCCCCTCTTAGGACTTGGAGCCATCCGTATAAACTGGCACGGTTCCAGCGTGACACGATGTGTGCTCCAAAAAGGTTGAACGCAATACTCCCGCTGCAGTACAAGTTTTGAGAGCAGAGGCGTGGCGACAAATAGCCAAATGTGGTACCCTCCAGGGTGGCGTCCTGGGCAAAACCAGGGGCGCCACCAGCCCGAGAGCGATATCTACCTCTCGAAGGAGTTTCCTGGCCCTAAACCCAAAAGGCTTAGGGTATGACTGGCGTCTCTCGACGGCATAGGCACCATCGAGATCAGCTGCGGATGCAGTGAGAGCTGTTGGCGACTGAGGGAGGCGCCGGGCTCGCGCGTACAGTCGAGTGATACACTGCACGCGGCGCAGAGCGAGTGGCATCTCCCCAGCATCGACCAACAGGCTCTCAATGATGGAAGTGCGGAAGGCACCGGTCGCAAGGCGAAGGCCGGTGTGGTGGATCGAATCCACCTTCCGCAATAGACGCTCGGCTGTAGGTGCATAAAACTCACATCCGTAGTCGAGCTTCGAACGAACAAAGGATCGAAGAAAAAGAAGGCAGTAGCCCTATCAGCGCCCCAAGCGCTGAACGTCACGGAACGGAGAATGTCCATGGCGCGGGTACAAGAGACCCTAAGGCTGCGAATATGAGCCTCCCAGGTGAGGCGTCGGTCGAATACAAGACCAAGGAAACGGTGCGACTCAACCACATCCAGGCGCACCCCATTAAGAAACAAATCTGGGTCGGGGTGAAGCCGTGGAAGGCGGCAGAAGTGCACCACCTTAGTCTTGGCCAAAGAAAACCGAAACCTGTGCGCTTCGGCCTAGCGAGAGACGCGGTTCAAGGCCTGTTGGAGTCGACGCTCCAGAGTTGGCATCTGGGCCGCGCCAAAATAGATCGAAAGGTCGTCCACGTAGAGCGTAGCGAGAACATCTTCTGGCAGCACCGAGGTGATGCCGTTGATGCTCATGGCAAAGAGTGTGACACTGAGGACACTTGCCTGCGGGACACCCTCTTCCTGCTCCTTTGGGCCGGAGAGGGCTCCCCTTAACCGTACGCGGAATCGACGATCTCGCAAAAATTCAGATATAAAAATTAGGAGGCGTTCCCTTGCCCCCATCGTGTGGAGAGTCTCCATGATACCGTATCGCCATGCGGTATCATAGGCCTTCTCCAGATCGAAAAACACCGTGGCGTAGTGCTGTCTACGAAGGAAAGCCTCGCAGACGGCATTTTCAAGTCGGAGCAGAGGATCCGACGTGGAATGGAACTTGCGGAAGCCGCACTGTGCGGAAGACAGATGGCCTCCGCTGTCCAGGAAAAAGGCTAATCTAACATTTACCAATTTCTGCATCAACTTGCACACGCAAGAGGTTAGAGAGATTGGGCGGAAACCGGTCGGAGTAGAGTGATCTCTCTCCGGTTTGCAACAGGCAAGCACAGTAGCGAACCGCTAGGAGTCTGGGAGAAGACCTTCCACCCAGATCCTGTTGAACAAATCTAACAGAAAGGCCATGCCTTGCTCACCTAGATGTCAAAGCATGGCGTACGGGACATCGTCCGGACCATGGGCGGTGTCCGCGCACGAAGCGATATCGGAACGCAACTCGCTTACAGTAAACTTGTCGTTGAAGGGTTCTCCGCCTCTGGAGGTAAAGTCCAGCCGGCGGCCTTCCGCGACATCACGACGTGCATTGAATGCTGGCGGAGCAGCATCCCGGCTAGAGAATGTGGAAAAAGCGGTCGCTAAGGATTCCGCCACGGACGCGGGGTCCGAGATTGCGGTCCCATTCTCCTGGAGAACGGGAGGGGGGTCCTGCCATAACTTGCCCCGAATCCTTTTGTCTCGCTTCCACACCTCTGCTAAAGGGGGCTTTCCGTTAAGTGAAGACACATATGCCAGCCAAGAAGAGCGGTGGATGTGCATTGAAATATACCGAAACCTGACCCTAGCCTGACGAAATTCAGTGACAGTGAAATCGTTCAGGTGGCGCTTAAGCGCATGTAGGCATAACGCTTTTGTTTGAGAACTGTCTCACCCTCGGCCAACCACCATGGGAGTAGTCGGCGTGCAAAACGGCTAGACGTCCTAGGAATAGTAGTCAGGCCCAGGGCGATGAGGTTGCCGGAGAAAAACTCAACGGCCTCATCTACCGACCTAAACTCCTCGACTGAGATAGAGAATTCAGTCATTTCCTGAAATGCAGGCCACCGCGCCCGCGCCCGTGCCAAGCACCACCGAGGTGGTCTCTCAGGCGGCAGTTGCCCTGAAAATGATATTTGAATGGGAAAGTGATCACTACCATGGAGGTCATCGACCACCCCCCAATCAAAATCAGACTGTGCATCCAAAGAGCACAAAGATAGGTCAAGGCAAGAAAATGAAGCGGTTCTCGGACAGTGATGCGTAAACTCATCCACGTTTAGGACACCCATCTCAAGCTCTTCGATCAGATCGGCAAGGACTTGTCCCCTGGGATTTATGGAGTAATCTCCCCAGAGAGGATGCCTGCCGTTCAGATCTCCAAGCAAGAGATAGGGCCTCGGCAACCGTGCCACGACGCGGCGGAAGTCCCCCGCGTCGAAGTCAGCTGACGGTGGAATGTACGCAGAAATGATAGTATACCTCCTATCCAGGTGCAGCTGCACAGCCACTGCCTGAAAGGAGGTATCTAAAGAGAAAGGAAGAACAGAGACATCATGCCGGGTGTAAACCGCGCATCCCCCAGCTCGGCCATCCCGCGGTGGTGGGGTCGCAAGACCCTTGTACCCCGGGAGGGCGGGCAGGGGGCACGCGCCTAGCATGGTCTCCTGCAAAAAAATAGCTAACGGGGAGCGGGACGAGACGAGCCTCCGCAGCTCCTCCCAGTTGGCCCGGAGTCCACGGCAATTCCATTGAAGGAATATGCCCTCCAGGCCTAGCTCGGAGGAGACGCGGGGGCCCTCCTCGAACTGAAGATCCTCACGGGAATGGCCGTACGCTTCCCGGGGGTAGAACCCCGGGTGCTGTTGGCCGGACAAAGCGCTGGAGGCGCAGTCGCCTTCGAGGACTTATTGGGGGAGGTTGGGCTCGCCATGCGAGTCTTTTCCTCCCTCCGCCTCGAAACCTTAAGCGGGCGCTGCGGCTTCGGAGGCGGAGGCCCTCTTTTCGAGGAACCACCGTCTCCGAGCCACTCGCTCCACCTCGGGGCGTGGGCGAAGGAGCCGAAGCTCCTTTGTTGCTGTCATCCTTTCGGGGGACAGCTTTAGGAACCACCGAAGATCGCCTAGTGACCATCTTCAGGGGTGTTGGCTCCTGTGAGTCTAACGACTCGGTGGAGGCGCGTGGCCGTTTCGCCTTCCGGGAAACGCTCACGCTGGGGGAAGAGGGGGGAGCCCTGGTTTTAGCCGGGGCTGGGTATGAACCCTTTTTGCCGCCAGCTTTACCAGGGGAGCGCCCGGGTCGGGTAGAGCCCGCGGAAGGGCTCAAAATGGGCGCGGAAACAACCGTGCTCGTTGGACTGGATGGGCCAGGAGCAGAGGGTGCCTTTCTAACTACTGAGGCATATGACGTCCCAGGCAGAGCTGGGCGCGCCAGGACCAAGTCCTTAGCCTCGCGGAATGAGATTCTATCCTGGGCCTGAACGGCCAGGATTTCTTTCTCCAGGAGATATGCGCCACATTGCTTTGAGGAAGCAGGGTGCGGCTCTCCGCAATTAACACACTTGGCCACACACGATTTGGACTTATCGTGTGCGACCTTGGAGCAATTTACACAGACTTCGGGTGACCCCGACTTTGCACGTCTACACGAGCGATTCGTATGGCCGAAGCGGTGACAGTAATAGCACCGCCGCGGCAGTGGCACGAATGCTTTCACGCGGTAGCGGTACCAACCGGCACGCACCGACTCAGAGAGCTTGTCACAGTCGAACGTGACGAAGAGTGTAGGGGTGGCTTTCGAAGCCCCTCCCTGTTTTCTCATCACACGTTCGACTTTGACCGCCCCATGGTCGGCCAGCTCTAGGGTGATGTCCTCAATAGAGTAGTCAACGAGTTCCCTCGCATAAACTACTCCTTTCACAAAGTTCATGGTAGAGTGCGGCGTCACACTCACCTGGGTGCCATGAAGTTTCCGAAGAGCACTTATCTTGGCCGCCTCGGCGGGATTCGCCGCATTCGCCAGAAGGCTGCCGTCCGAGAAACGGGTCACCTTCGGCTCTCTACCAATTGCACTAGCTAATCCTCTCCTCTGATGGATCATGTTGCCCTTGGACAACATGCTGCCATCAGTGGAGCGAATAACGAGGAAGCGTTTGAAGCCAGCGGGCTCGAAAACGCCAGGTAACCTCTGAATGAGGGGCCCCGATGTCATCGAGGCTCCACCCTGTGCACCTTTGGTGTTAGTTTTGGCCAAGGGCTCCGCACACGAGGGGGTAGAGGGGCCGGATGTGCTGATCTTGGCTTGGTCGCCTACCAAAGTGGCAGCAGACCCATCCGTCTCCGCAGCCCCCGCGGATGGAGAGGAGCCCCGAGTCTTTTTCGTCTTTTTAATCATTTTAGTCTTTTTCTTTTTTTTGAGAGGAGGGCGGAAAATGAACCCGCTTCTCACCCCCGCCGGCAGAAGCCCCAAGGCCAGATGGACCGGCCTCAGCCAGGTCCCTCTCCGAAATGGAGAAGGTCTTGGTTGTCGTAGGGGCACCTGTCGGAGGAGATCCCTCCCATCCTTTTACTGCCTCGGAGCCCTCAGCCATTTGAGGAGGACCTTGCATAGGGGCGGATTCGGGTTCGGTGCTTGGCGCCGAGCCCGAATTCCCCCCCACCCCCCATGGAAGGCCTTACCGTCTGAGGCTGGGTCTCCTCAAGGACCATGTCTATCACAGGAGGGGCCTCCAGTTGGCCATCCCCTCCCAGGACATCGCAGGTCCCCTTGGCAGTGTCGCCAGTCTTGTGTGGGGAGGCACAGGCCTTGACCCCGGCAAGGTTTAAAATTCTTGCCAGCAGGTCTTTTGAGGGAAGCGACCGAAGGGGCCTGGCTTCCCTCTCTTCCCCTAGGGGGTTTGCCCTACCGAGCCGCTTCGATGGGGAGCGGCTGGCTAAGGGCTGCCTGCTGGCTTTCTTGGCAGTCCCCTTGGAAAGAAAATAGGGGACTGCCGCTGGGAAAAGGGAGGTGCCCGAAAGCACCTCCAGAGAAGGGGGTGAGGGGGAGTCCCCTGCACCCGTAGGTGAAGGAGAGGAGTTAGCCTTCTCTCCGGTTAGAGAAATATGGAGGGTCCCCTGTGCAAGCACAGGGGTGGGACCTCCATTTTTTTGCTGGAGCTGCCCGAGGGCGGCCCCGTTGTTCTTGGGGAAGTTGGGGGTTTGTTTTTTTTTTGTTTGATCTTCATCATTGGGCATGGTGACCCTTTTTTTAACACGGGATGTAATAGCGCACACCTCTCGCAGTAGCCTGCACTGCGAGAGGTGCTTACAAGCCCGGCAGAGCCAGGCGCCGCCATTTGGGACCACCCCTCCCGCCTGGTGGCCTGGCAGTCCATCGGCATGGCGGCTCCACCTTGAACACGGCGTAAAATATATAGATTGTGAAGAGGAGAGGAAAAGGGATGTGAGGAAGGTATGGGTGGGGATGAAGCAGGTTGTTAAAAACCAGCAACCCCAGACCGGAGCTCAGGAGTTAGGGAACATTGTCCTTCACCCCCTCAGCCCCGATGCGGGACGGTTGGCTGAAAGGAAAGTCAACATCTACCCTGTGAAATTAGAGGCTGACCAGAGAAAGTTGTGGGAGAGGTTGTGTGAAAAGAGAGGAAACAAGTGTTTTGAAGGAAGGAAGAGAGGCTAAGCTGGGGCCGGACGGAGCGCTGGATCCCGTCAGCACGGCGGCCAGGATGGCAAATCGCCGCGCCCCTTACGGGGCGTTGATTCTAAAATTCCCACGCCAAGGAGTACCTGGTCTGGGGCTCGAGGGGCTTCTTCTCCGGGTGGTCCTTTGAGGGGCATCCTCTAACACATTGATTCACAGACTAACCTGTTAAGCACCAAGATCCTGTATCTGGCAGGACCTATCTCAAGGTCAACACCTAGTAATTCATGGTCGGATACGATGTTGCAATCCGTATAGTTGAGAGTATCTTTGACATACAACATCACACCGCTACGCTCTCTGTCTGGCCTATCTTTCAGGTAGAGCTGGTAACCGGGAATCGTGAATTCACCTTCAAAATCTCGGCTTGAGGTTTTTATCCACGACTCCGTTATGGCCACCATCTCAGGTTCTTCTGTTGCTATGAGGCCATGGAGCTCAAGAAACTTGTTCCTAATTGACCTCGCATTGAACAAGTGAACTTTCAGGGAGTCTCCGAGTGTAGGACTCTCTACGCTCTTCCGTTTCCCGGCTTCTTTTGTGTGGCGGCAGTACTCCTCTTTGCCACATCTAAGAAAGTCGTTCCAGGAGTGACACGGGTAACTGTCTTACGTCCACCTTCACTCTGGGGCGGACGCTCCTCTGCGTCCGCTCCACGACATTCTGGATCAGTTTACAGAGTACAGCCTTTCCTTTGAATGAAAGGTGCAGTCCGACCTTTTCGTAGAGGTCGTTTCGACCGTAAAAGGTGCAGTAAGGGTCTAGAAAGAAGACCCTCCCTCCTCCGTACAGAGGTCGGCCAGGCGCTGGTTCAAGGTCACGTTCCTTGAGTGAGCTGTCCGGCTAGGACCTCTTCTTGAAGGCATCCCTACAACGACACGTCTGCGAGTTTTCAATCCGCAGTCCTCTACGGCTCCCATGACAGTGCTAAGAATTTTCTCCTGGGAATTTCTTTACATCCTCGGAGGTAGAGGTCATTGACACTCACCATCAGAGCAATGACTGAATTCTCGGAGATCTGAGATTTCTCAGCCTCTACCCTGATGTTGTGGTTTTCCCGTCCGAGCTGGTAGCATACCTTCACACAGTGCGAAGGCGGGCCGCTAGCAGGGGCTGCAAACCTCGTGCTTGGGAATCGGACATTTCCGTGCAGAGATTTAAGGCTTTCCTTTCCGGAGCGACCTATCGGTTCCCTCTTTCTTCTCCATCTTATTTTTCTTGCTCTTCTTTTTCTTATTATTTTCTTATTCATCTTTTCTACCCTATCTTCCTTTGTTATGTACTCTTCTGTTTCTACCTTTTCTTCTTCTGCTTCTACTTTATCTTCTGTTTCAACTTTCTCTTCTTCCTTCTTCTTTTTCTTTTTCTTCGCTGGTTTATTCATTGTAGCATGCGGACCTAGCTCAGACGATAATACTGCAGATACAGTGTTTACTACAGGGCTTGAGGTTAGCTCTGCTATCCTGACCTTGAGCATGCGAATCTTTCTGGCGTGTTCCAATTCCAGGCTCTTTATTCTCTCCTTTAACTTCCTAGACCTTTACTCGTAAGCACTGCATATTTATTTTAACTCCTTAATTTGGCCGTTTAGAATGCAGTCGGTGCAAGAACTGGCCGGGTGGCATTTTTAATAACACCCCTCCGAAAAGTCCACGCACCACTTATCTATCTGGCATATTGCGCACGTGTATTTGAGTGCCCCTGGTCCTTTCTTGCCGGTCATTTAAAACACTTTATGACAGTAGAAGCTTTGCGACCAATCAGTAAATAAAAAAAGGCGGGTGGCGATTTCGCCCCGCGTGAGTCGCTACCGCCTATCCTTTGGAGACTTTTGAGATCTTTCAGGCAAGGGAAGCCCTACCAGGGGTACCCAGAAGAGAGGTACCCCCGCCGACATAGCTCGAAAAGTCAAAGGTACACACAAGCTCTCTTCCCACGACAAGGGGACGTCACCTCTCCCTCTACGAGAGAGAGACAGATAGAGAAAGCAGATTGTCTATCAAAAGGAATTGATAGTAAGAAAGCGTTAAGAAAGTTTGGGAAACAAAATGTCATTATAGCAGACTGGCGTTAATAAACAAATGGAATGAAATGGCTAAATTGCAGCTTTTGGGATAGGGAGTTTGTTGTGATTCAAAGGAAGATAACGCGACTAAGGCGAAATCAATGATCGATCCAGTCGGAGCACGCGAGTCTGGGAAAGAACGTGTACATGAGTGCGCGCAACTTTTGTGTAAATATATATATATATATATATATATATATATATATATATATATATATATATATATA
>OZ018318.1:199829743-199854743 GCA_963969495.1 Ceratothoa steindachneri | reverse complement strand
AATCCCCGTTACATAATTCTATATATCTATCAAAAGATATTTGGAATAAATTGAACTCAATAGAAGATAATTTGTAGCAGAATAAGTGTGGATTGGAGGACGATAAAAGAACTAATAGGTAAGTTAGATGCTACCAAGGTCTCCGGCCCTGATAATATTCATTCTAGGATACTTAAAGAAAGGGTAGAAAGTATCTCAATGGCTCTGGAGAAATTGTATACTAGGTCAGTGGAATATGGAGAAATACCCGATGATTGGAAGAGAGCGAATGTAGTCCCCATTTTCAAGAAGGGTAGTAAAGAGGATCCAAATGACTTTAGACCGGTTAGCCTAACTCCTGTAGTCTGTAAAATTCTTGAGAAAATAGTTAAAAAAGGGATTTGCCAACATCTAGAGAGGGAGGGGTTAATCAGCGATGCTCAGCATGGGTTTAGATCAGATAGATCATGTTTGACTAATTTACTAGACTTTCTGGAGTTTGTAACAGATCAAGTAGATAAGGGAGAGAATGTAGATATAATTTACTTAGAGTTTAGTCAAGCATTTGAGAAAGTACCACATAGGAGACTAGTTCATAAATTAAAAATGATTGGGATATGTGGGGGTGTTTCAAATTGGATAACTGAGTAACTGAAAGATAGGAAGCAAAGGATAGTGATAAATGGTGTAAAGTCAGAGTGGAGGGATGTTATCAGTGGGGTTCCTCAGGGATCAGTTGTCGGTCCATTATTATTTGTCATCTATATAAAAGATCTTGGGGAGGCAGTTAATAATAAAGTGTCAAATTTTGTGGATGATGCCAAATTAGCAGCTGTAGTTAAAGATCTAGGAGTAGTAATAGATGAGTCATTAAGGTTTTCTAAGCAGTGTATTGAAGCAAGAAATAGGGCAAATAGAGTGTTGGGTTTCATTAAGAGAAATGTCAGTTACAAAAGTAGAGGTTATTCTTAAACTCTATAACTCTTTGTTAGGCCTCATCTAGAGTACTGTATACAGGCATGGTCCTCACATTTTAGGCACGATATTAACCTTCTCGAGTGAGTGCAACGGAGGGCAACAAAGATTATTCCTTCCCTGAGGCACCTTGAATATATAGATAGACTGAGGGTATTAAATATGTTCTCGTTCGAAAGGAGGTGTGAGAGAGGGGATATGATTGAGCTTTTTAAATTTTTTTCTGGGATAGATAAATTGGATGTTAGCAAGTTTTCTGAGTTAGATGATGGAAATCGGACTAGAGGTCACCACTTGAAAATTAAAAAGCAAGGGTGTAGGTTGGGTTTCATAAAAAAGTTTTTCACCAATAGAGTGGTGGACTTCTGGAACAAATTGCCGCGGAGGGTAGTAGGTAGTCCAAATTTAAATGTATTTAAGAGTAGGTTGGATGAGTTTATGGGGAGGGAAGATTGTGATAAATCCTAAGTTTTGTATATATTAATATTGTTTGTATATATCTATAGCTGCATGATTTAGTTCTTGACAAGCCTTGATTGGTGATACCCTTGTTTCTGGACGCAATCCTTTGGATGTAGTTTTCTTGGGAGTTTGGGTGCCTTAAAAAGAGGCTGTTTGACTCGGATGACTTATGATGGGCCCTTGTGGCTTTTGTCATCGTTATATTATATTGTGGGTGATTTTGATTTTGTCTTCCCCTGGCGATGGTGCTTTTTGTTTTTGATCCGCTAGTGTGGCTGGTTTAAATTGTATATTGTGGGCGCGTGATCTGACACAATCCTATGGATTGTCTAAATTGTATATGCATGATCTGACACAATTTTATGAATTGTTTATAAAGTAGTTGCATGATCTGATATAGACCTATGTGGGTGGGTTTTGACAGATGTGGATGACCTTTGATAGGCCCTTGTGGCTTTTTTCATCCGTGAAATTATGTTATGTTATGTTATGAAGGGCGACTACGTGCTCTTCTGTACCCACATGGTCCTGAGATCACCCTCATGGAGCTTTGAAAGCACGGCTGAACCGAGGAGAGGGTGTAGCCCACGCTGTTTATCACCCCCTAGCTGAATTTGCTTAAGGACAGATTTGGTCGTCTCTCACGGCCGCCTTTCAGCCAGTATTCCTGCTTTCTGTCATAGATCGAAGTTCGTTGAACAATCTACGCCAACGTTATCTCAATCCCCCTCCCTCGAAGGAGTCACCGGCTTTTCCACCAAATCAAACGTGTGTATGAAGGGGAAATGAAGCCATCTAAAGCCACCTCGCCAAGCATCTATATAATCCTTCGACTCGGTTTAGTTAGAATCACTAATAGACTTCCGACCTACCATCGCGAGCGAGCTGAAAAACGCTCCCCCCTAGGCGATCGGAGACAATGACGAGGACTAAATCGACATCTGTGAACTCTGCTATAGTCAATCGGCGAGTATCTGACGAAGATTCCCATCTCAGAAGGCCATCTACGCATGTCCCTCATCTGAAGCGTGAGGTAACCCGACCTCCCCCATCGCAGTTATCGTATCCGGACTGGCCCCTTAATTTTAATAGCTCATCTGGCGACTGTCTGCTTGGATATTAGTCGACGTATTAACCATTGCATAGTAGTAGGCTACTTTAAAGTAACATGCAAAAAAAACAAAAAAAACTAAAAATAAAAAGGGCAAGAAACAAGCTCTGGCGTGGAGAGGAGGTCCGCTACCCCCGGCGCAGGAACTAGCGACCTACAAAAATAACGATAAAAAACAAATAGTTAAATAAAGGAGAGAAGGCCAGCCTCTCCCCAAAAGTCTATAGGTCCACCAGTGAATGTGCACGAACTGGTCCCGAGTAGAAGAGACAGGCTGTAGCGACCCCGCCCATCCCGGTACCGGGACAGGTAACGTGCGCGAAGATTGCCCAGAGTGGGACATTCAAGAAAAATGTGCCAAAGAGCCTGGGGGACCACGCAGTCTTCACAGGTGAGCACTCCATCAAATAGCGGTGCGTCGCGCGAGTGAGTCCAATTCGCATACGAAAGAAAGAAACCTTAAGCCCTCATCGCATTGGGAAGGGGGGGGGGCAGGTCCATGGGAACAGTCGCGGCGCAATGGTACGCAACTTTAAGTTACCTTCGACTGTCTGCCATCTTCTTTGCCAATCAGTCCAAGGAGCTGCCGGTATTCCTGCCATGTATTCTGTATGTGCAAAAGCGAAACGCTAGTCCGGTCACCCGGTCCTCGTGGAGTCTTTGGCGCCCTCGTCGGCACGCTCATTCCCCGCAATTCTTACATGTCCAGGAACCCAGCAGAAGATAATCTCGACATCCACCCGGATCACTAAAACCGTGGCATCAGGGATATCGCAAACCAGAGGGTGCGGAGATTCCAATAACCCAAGAGCACTCAGGGCGCTTTGTGAGTCGCTATAAATCAAGATCCAGTCTCCGAACCGGGCACGTCGCGTAATCTCCCGTACCAAGTGGTGAATTGCCACCAACTTAGCCGTGAAGACAGACGCAGCGCATGGCAGAGCCCCACTGACTTTAAACAAAGGGGGTACGGCGTGGAAACCGACCCCCTTTTCGGACTTGGAGCCATCCGTATATACTGGCAAGGCTCCAGCGTGACAAGAGATGTGCTTCAAATTGGCCCGAAAGCATTACTCCCGGCGCTGTACAAACTTCGGGAGCAGAGGCGTGGCGACAAATTGCCAAATGTGGTCCCCTTCAGAATGGCGTCCTGGGTAGAACCAGGGGCGCCATCGGCCCAAAAGCTATTTTTAGCGACCGAAGGAGTTTCCTATCCCTAAACCAAAAGGGCTTAGGGTACGACTTGCGTGTCTCGTGGTATAGGCACTGTAGAGATCAAATGCGGATGCTTTAAGAGCCGTTGGTGACAGAGGGAGACACTGCGCTCGTGCGTACATGCGAGTAATGCAGTGTGCGCGGCGCATAGATAACGGCCCCTCTCCAGCATCGACAAGCAGGCTTTCAATAGGAGGAGTGCGGAAAGCACTGGTCACCAAGCGAAGTTTAGTGCAGTGAATCGAGTACACCTTCCATAATAGACGTTCGGCTACGGATGCATAAAACTCAGATCCGTAGCCGAGCTTCAAACGGACGAAGGATCGATAAAAAAGTAAAGCAGTACACCTATCAGCGCCCAAAGCACTAAACGCCACGGAACGAATAATATTTATGGCCCAGGTACAATAGACCCTAAAGCTGCGAATATGAGCCTCCCAGGTGAGGCCTCGGTCAAATACAAGACCATGAAAACGGTGCGATTCAACCACTTCCAGGCGAACCCCATTAAGAAAAAAATCTTCGTCCGTGTGTAGCCGTGGATGGCGGCAGAAGTGCACCACCTTAGTCTTGGCCAAAGAAAACCGAAACCTGTGCGCTTCGGCCTAGCGAGAGACCCGGGTTAATGTCTGTTTGAGTCAACGCTCCAGAGTTGGCATCTGGGCCGCGCAAAAAGAGATCAAAAGGTCGTCAACGTAGAGCGTAGCAAGGACATCTTCTGGCAGCACTGAGGTAATGCCGTTGATGCTCAAGGCAAAGAGTGTAACGCTGAAAACATTTCCCTGCGGGACACCCTCTTCCTGCTCAATTAGGCCGGAGAGGGCTCCCCCCCATCCGTGCCTGGATTCGACGATCTCGCAAAAATTTAGATATTAAGTTGGGATGCGTCCTTCGCCCCCATCGTGTTACCCTCTACCCAGATCCTGTTAAACAAATAAAACAGCCAGGCCATGATTCGCTCACCCAGGTATTGAAGCATGGCGTACGGGATATGTCCGGACCATGGGCGGTGTACGCAAACGAAGTGAGAGCGGAACGCAAACCACCCAGAAGAAACCTGTCGTTGAAGGATTCTCCACCTCTCCAGGTAAAGTCCAGCCATCGACCTTCCGCAACATCACGACGAGCATTGAATGCTGGCGTAGCAGCATTCCGGCTAGAGAATGCGGAGAAAGCAGTCGCGAAGGATTCCGCCACGGACGCTGGGTCCGAGATTACGGTCCCATTCTCCTGGAGAACGGGAGGGGGATCCTGCGAGAACTTGGCCCGAATCCTTTTGACTCGCTTCCACACCTCTGCTAAAGGGGTAATCCCGTTAAGTGAAGACACGTATGCCCGCCAAGAAAGCGGTGGGCGTACTTTGAAATATTCCGGATCCTAACCCTAGCCTGACGAAATTCAGCGACAGTGAAATGGTTAGGGCGGCGCTAATAGCGCATGTAGGCATAACGCTACTGTTTGAGGGCCGTCTCACACTCGGCGACCCCCACGCGCGCAGGCAGTGTTAAAAACGACCAGACGTTCTGGGAATAGTAGTCAAGCCCCCAGCAATGAGGTTGCCGGAGAAGAACTCAACGGCCTCATCTACCGACCTAAACTCCTCGACTGAGATAGAAAATTTACTCATTTCCTGAAATGCAGGCAACCGCGCCCGCGCAGAGCACCACCGAGGTGGGCTCTCAGGCGGCAGCCGCCCAGAAAATGATATTTGAATGGGAAAGTGATCACTACCATGGTGGTCATCGACCATCCCTAACTCAAAATCAGGCTGTGCATCCGTAGAACACAGAGATAGATCAGGACAGGAAAATGAAGCGGTTCTTAGGAAGTGATCCGTAAACTCATCCACATTTAGGACACCTATCTCAAGCTCTTCCATCAAATCGGGAATGACTTGTCCCCTAGGATTTATTGAGTAGTCTCCGCAGAAAGCATGTCTGCCGTTCAGATCTCTAAGAAAGAGAATGGGCCTTGGAAACCTGGCCATGACGTGGTGGTAGTCCCCCACATCGAAGTTAGCTGACGGAGGAATGTACGTAGAGATAACAGAATACCTCCTATCCAGCTGAAGCTGCACAGCCACTGCCAGGAAGGAGGTATCTAAAGTCAAAGTCAGAACGGAGGCATCATACCGGGTGTAAACCACGCATTCCCCAGCCCCTCCTTCATCCTGTGGTGGTGGGGACCGAAAGTCCTGGGATGGTGGGCAGGGAGTTTACGCGCCTAGCATGGTCTCCTGCAATAAAAATACCTAACGGGGAACGGGACGTGAGTTGGTCCGGAGTCCGCGGCAATTATATTGAAGGAATATGCCCTCCAGGCCTAGCTCAGAGGAGACGCGGGGACCCTCTTCGAACAGAAGACCCTCACGGGAATGGCCGTACGCTTCCCAGAGTCATAACTCCGGGCGCTGTTAGGCGTCTTTGAAGACTTATCGGGGGAGGTTGTGCTCGCCAGGCGAGTCTTTTCCTCCCTCCGCCTCGAAACCTTAGGCGAGGGTTGTGGAATCGGGGGCGGTGGTCCATCTTTTGGAGGATCCACCGTCCCCGAGCCACCCAGCTAGCCACTGGCTGTGGGCGAAGGAGGCGAAGCTCCTTTAATTCTGTCCTCCTTTCGAGGGTCAGCCTTAGAAATCCCGGAAGATGGTCTAGCTACCAACCCTTTAGGGCTTTGTCTCCTGTGAGCCTAATGACTCATTGGAGGCGCGTGGCCGTTTCGCCTTACGAGAAACGGTCACGCTAGGAGGAGGAAAGGGAGCCCTGGTTTTAGCCAGGGCTGGCTGTGAACCCTTTCTGCCGCTAGCTTTGTCGGGGGAACGCCCAGGTTGAGTAGAACCCACAGAAGGGGCACGAATGGGCGCGGAAACAACCTTGCTCGTTGGCCGGGATGGACCAGGAGCTAGGGTGTCTTTCTAAGCATTGAGGCGTAAGACGTCCCAGACAGAGCTGGGCGTGCCAGGACCAAGTCCCTTAGCCTCTTGGAATAAGAGACAATCCTGGGCCTGAACGGCCAGGATTTCTTTTTCAAGAAGAAATGCACCACATAGCTTTTAAGAAGCGGGATGTGGCTCTCCGCAATTGACACACTTGCCACACACGATTCGGATTTATCGTGTGCGGCCTTGGAGCAATCATCCCAGATTTTAGGTGACCCCAACTTTGCACGTCTACATGAGCGATTCGTATGGCCGATGCGGTGACAGTAATAGCACCTCCGCGGCAGTGACACGAATGCCTCCACGCGGTAGCGGTACCAACCAGCACGCACCGACTCAGGGAGCTTGTCACAGTCGAACGTGACGAAGTGTGTAGGGGTTGTTCTCGATGCCCTTCCCTGTTTTCTCATCACACGCTCGACCTTGACCACCCCTTGGTCAGCCAGCTCTAAAGTGATATCTTCTATGGAGTAATCCACGAGTTCCCTCGCATAAACTACTCCTTTCACAAAGTTCATGGTAGAGTGCGGCGTCACACTCACTAGGGTGCCATGAAGTGTCCGAAGAGCACTTATCTTGGCCGTCTCGGAGGGAAGCGCCGTATTCGCCAATAGGCTCCCGTCCGACAAACTGATCACCTTCGGCTCTCTACCAATCATATTAGTTAAGCCTCTCCTCTGATGGATCATGTTGCCCTTGGTCAACATGGTGCCATCAGTGGAGCGAATAACTAAGAGGGTTTAAAGCCAGCAGGCTCGAAAATGTCAGGTAATCTTTGAATGAGGGTCCCCGACGTAATCGATGCCCTGCTCTGCGAACTTTTGGTCTTATTTTGGGATTCCAAGCCCAGGAGATCTTGTCTTGGTCGCGTTCAAGGATGGTAGCGGCCTCGTCCGTCCCCGCGGCCCCGGTGGAGGGAGAAGAGACCCCGAGTCTTTTTTGTCTTCTTTTTATTAGTCCTTTTCTTTTTAGGAGAGGATTGCGGGGAATGGAGCCGCTTCTGCTCTCCCCCAGCAGGAGCCCCCAGGCCAGATGGGCCTGCCTCTGTAAGGTCCTTCACCGTGATGGTGAAGGTCACAACCAGTCGTGACGGCACCGGCCGGAGGAGATCCCTTCCCTCTTTGTGCTGTCTTAGCATTCCGACCCTTCTGGCGAGGGCCCCGCACAGGAGCAGACTCGGGCTTGGTGTTTGATGCCGAGCCCGAATCTGCCCCCATGGAAGGCCCCACCTTCTGAGGCTGGGCTGCGTCAGGGACCATGTTTATCTCAGGGGGCCCTCCATTTGGCCCTTCTCCCTCCCGCAGGCCATCACGGGTCATGTCAGTTTCGTCCATGTTCTTTGGGGGAGCATGGGCCTTCACCCCCGCTAGATTTAATATTTGGGCCAGCAGATCTTTAGAGGGAAGCGACCGCTTGGGCCTTTCTTCCCTCTCTCCCCTATGGGGATTTGCCCTCCCGAGCCGCCTCAACGGGGAGCGGCCGGTTATGGGCTGCCTGCCTGCTTTCCTGGCAGTCCCCTGTGAAAACGAAGGCGGGACTGCCAGATTTAAGCTGGAGTCGAGTGGTGACTCCAAGAAAGGGGGTGAGAGGGAGCCCCCTACACCCATATGCACTGGAGAGGAGTAAGCTTCCTCTCCGGTTGAAGAGTTATGGAGGGTTCCCTGGGAAACCACATGGGGGGACCTCCATTTTTTTTTCTGTGGAGCTGCCTGAGGGTGGCTCCGTCGTTCTTAAAGGGGAAATGGGGAGAGATTTTGTGTTTTGAAAGTTTTCATCATTGGGCATGGTGACCCTTTTTTATGGGATGCAAACGCTATTTACCTCCCGCAGTGGCCCGCTATGTGAAGGGTGAGTACAGGCCTGGCAGAGACAGGTGCCGCCTTTTCGGACTACCCCTCCTGCCTCGTGGCCTGGCACTCCCTCAGCATGGTGGCTCCACCTTGGACAAGGCGTAAAATGGATAGTGTTTGAAAATAGAAAGGAAGAGGAGGTGAGGAAGCTGTGGGTGAGGATAAAGCCGTTTATTAAAAACTCTTATCCCAAAATGGAGCTCAGGGGTGACGGATTATTTTCCCCACCCCCTCAGTCGCGATCCGGGATAGTTGGCTGCGAAGGTCAGCATCTCCCCTGTGAAATTAGAGGCTGACCTGAGAAAGTTGTGGGAGAGGTTGTGTGAAAAGTGAGGAAATAGGGGGGGAAACACAAGTGTCTGAAGGAGGAAGAAGACGCTAAGCTGGGGTCAGACGAGGTGCTGATTCCCGTCAGCACGGCGGCCATGATGACAAATCGCCGCGCCCCTTACGGGGTCAGTATGCTTAAATTAGGTAATAAAATATACTTTTGTCAATTCACCAAATACATTGTTCCCCAGTGTAATTTATTACTAAAAATAGCTCTATGGTTGAACTGGCCGGACGTAGGTTATTGTTTTCATTTTAAAATAAATTAATTATTGTTTAACTGATTTTTTGTTTTACGACAATCTTTTAACTTTAAAAAAGGCCGATTTCATTCCCCCTTCAATTGCTTACTCTAAAATCCTTTGTACATAAACAAGGAACCCTCCTTTCTAGTGGCCGCTGGGTCATCAACTCAAATAGAAACAGGTGCCTTACAGTAGTTTAATTTTGTGTTGCGAAAAATTCTTTCATTCGCCGTATAGACTCCTAATTCTTCTAACAACGCGCACTCTTCTGTCAACAGCACAATTCTCCTCTTTAACTCTCAACTTTACCCAGTGACTTCACTTTTAATGAATTCATTAAGCAAATCGGTTTAAATTTTTAGTGGAGCTCGTAATACCCTTTCTAATCTGGTGCGCATTTTTCATTGAAAGTTGTGTTGAAATTGAGCAGGAAGATCCTAAAGAAAAGGAACATGGGGAAATTGTGGACGATAGAAACAAGGAAAAAAAATTTTTCCTTCTGATTGCCGTTATGCGGACGTTTAAATTATATAATTGTAAAAAAAAAACATGAAATATTAAACGTTCGTTCTTCCTACTGGTGTATTTATTCGTTCGAATAAACATTACAAATTAAAGAAACTTCATTAGTGGCTAGATATTTACGGACAGTCCATACAAAATCAAATATCTGTTAAGTGTAGCTCCTCACCCTCAGAATTAATAAACGCTTCGATTATCGATATAATCCAATGCGGCTTGGAACAATGTTTTAATAAAAAGCCTCCATCTATTGGGAATAAATTAGAAGAAATGATTTAGGGCAAAATTTTTGATTAAAAAATAGGCAAAAGTTTTTATTAGATATTTGTACAAATTTACTTTACAGAAGGCCTACCATGATTGAATAATGTAAATTCTCTTTATCTACCAATAAACTTCCTTGTTTTTGTTAAGATATAAACTTAACTGGCTTTTAGAAAACCCGCGATACATTTGGTGCCATAATTCAAAACCCAAAATAGACAAAACCATTGAAATTAAATATGAAGAACAATTCAAATAAAATCGACAAAACAAACGAAGAAAATAGACAAAACTATTAAAATAAAATAGAGAAAATGAAAATTAAATTAGGGTAGGAATTGAAATTAAATAGACAAAATCAAAATAAAAGAGAAAATTAGAATAAAAGAGGAAATTATAAAACGATAGAGAGAACAATTGAAATAAAATAGCTAAACAAACTTCAATTAAAATAAAAGAGAAAAAGAAAATAAGGAGAACAGTTGAAATAAAATAGCAAAGAAAAACAATTAAAATAAAATAAACAGAAATCAAAATAAAAAATAAAATGGGCCAAAAATCAATAAAATAGACAATTTAGAAAATAAAAGGCAAAATATTAAAAAAAAGGACAAAATTTAAAATATAGCCTGAAAAAAGGCGCGAGATATGAACACAATTTGGGCACCTTAAAATTACATAAAAATCCCTTGAGAAAAAATGGCAAAAAATGAAAGGTAAAAGGATACCAAACTTCGTCAACCCTATTTGAGATGGGCCTATCATAAGCCTCGAAGAAGGTCGTAAAAGGAGGAGGACAGACATTCGAGATTACGAACCGAGACGCCGTTTTGCGGGAACAAAGAGAACTTGGGAGTAAAATACCTCACGGTATACACTACCACACAACTGAGGACCCATAAGAGGACGAAAGTGCGCCAGGCAGCCAGAACCTCTGCGCATAGAAGAGCAAGTTCGGAAGGGGGTAATTGGGTATATAATAAAGCGAAGTAGAGATAAACTGTCCACTAACGAATAGAGTGGGTGATCACCTATTATTATCATTCACTAGTGCTAGATGATCTCGGGGTGGCGCGCAATCCACCCACGCACGATTTTTAGCGACCCGAACGCGGAACCGCGGCGGACTGGACGCTCTGGCGGGTTGAGGGCAATAGTCGTAGAGAGAAAGGATTGCTGTGAAGGAACGAAGAGGAAGCACACCAAAAGGTTTACGCTACCCCCGTCAAAGAGTTATATTCAATCCAGTGACCGGGCGTCCCTAATTTGCACTGCTGGTACTAAGCGCAGGAAGACAAAAGGTAAGGGGATAGTCGTATTGTGAAAACAAAAGAAAAACAGTAGCGCTGATAGGGAGCGAGGGGGAAGCGCACCTACATATTCTTCAGGCCCCATCAGAGTGTTCATGTCAACCAACTGTCAACAGGGCTGCTCTAATTTGACCTCAGGCCGGGAGGATTTGCAGCCCCTCCAGGTACCAAGTGTAACAGGCTGTACAGGGTATCAGCTGCGGGGAAAAAGTGAATCTAAGCTCTGACGCTTTGACATTATAGAACCTCGATCTTTCAGTCGACCTAATCCCAGAAAGCGATTAAATCCGGCGGGCTCGAAGACGCAATGCAGTCTAAATGAGGGTCTCCAACGTCTTCAAGGTTCCGCTCTCAGTGACTTCTTTAGGAGAAGTAGGGCGAAGTTTTAACCCCTTTTTACCTTTTCTGAAGGGCCTCTGAGACCAAAATACCAACCTTGACCAGGGGCCCCACATGGATTTGGGTGAAAAATATAGATAAGAAAGAAAGAGTGAGGAAGATGTTGTTTTTTTTTATTTTATTACGTTCATCTGGCAATAGCCAACATAGGTACCGCCGCCGATAAAAATAATAAAACTTAATAGACTAACCTTAATTAAAAGAAACAATTAATGACTCGGATACTCCTGGAGAGGCTGGCCTCCTACAGCGAGCCAAGTAATCAACCAAAAATTTACAAAGTCAAAATATTATAGAGAAGATCCGCGACCTCTAAAAACTATCACAGATGAAGAAAAAGGGGGTAGGAACCCCGCTCACGGTCCCAGGACAAGTATCCCCGCGAAACTCGCCAGAACAGTATATTTAGCCTAAATCTAGCGTGTACAGTTAGGGAGAGCAAACAGTCTTCATAGCAATGATCATGTGAGCGGTTCATTAGATGTCGCTGAGTTCCGCTAGTGTGTCCGATTCAGAGAGGTCAAAAAATAACTATCCTTTCTAGGCATTGCGAGGTAGTTCTAAGTAAAAGGTTGCAGCACAATGATAGGCAACTTTGAAGATGGTTAATGGGGCAAAGATAGGAAGAGTATATGAGGGAATACCTCCCCAAGGATAGCTAAGAGAGAGGTGGTGACCCACCCATCCACTAGGCCCAGACTGGAGATTGAATGTATGCTGGTCAGCGAATAAATTCCAAAATTAGCAGACGACCAAAAGAAATAGATAAGAAAAGGTTTGAAAAGAAACTGGTGGAAAGAGTTAAAATGGATGCCTAAAGGAATAAAGCCTTGGTAGTTTCAGTTTCGTTTAACACTACTAGTGACACTAAGCTCGAAAAGGCGTCTTGATTCATCAGGGGCTAAATATACCAGACATAAAGCGAGTGATATCTTAATGCGACGACAAGAAGTCTTTCTATAACCAAAGTGTGGAAGGCACCAGTCGCCAACCGAAGTCAGCTGTGGGGATCGAATCCACCATCTGCAATGGACGTTCGGATTGGGAATAGTATATCTCGCAACCGTAGTCCAGTTTTAAGGAACAAAATAAAGGTAGAACTGAAAGAGTATGAACATATTAGCATCCCACGTAATGAAGCCGCGGAGAGGAGAATCTACACAGGACTGGTACAAGAGATCCTAAGCAGAAAATGTGAGCCTAACAGATTAGACGTTTGTCAAAGAGAGGATAGGGAATTAGTGAGAGTTCATCATTTGTAGTTTATCCCATTTAAAAGTTACAGATTGGGGTGATACCCACGAAGGCGCCAGAAGTGTATGACCTAAGCCTTGGACAAAAAACAAAACCCATTCGTTTATGTATAACGAGAGACGTGGGTCAGAGCTTGTTTGAGTCAGCGCTACAGGATATATAACTTAACCTCCTCTCCGAGAAAAAGTTGAAACGTCGTCTATTTAGAAGGTATCGAGGACTTCGTAAACCACCAAGGTGATAGCGTTGATGACCATGAAAAAGAGAGTGACGTTTATGACACGAGTGCGGATACTCTCCTCTTGCCCAACGTACCCAGAGAAGGTTCACTCCCTCTATCCTACGCGGAATCTACGATTTGCTAAGCTAGGCAGAATAAGTGGGAGTCGCCCCTTCGCCACCGTATCGGCGCGTGATGTCATGGGTCGACTATAAATAAAAAAAACATAACATGTAGAAATACCAACTACGAAGCAGAGCCTTGTAGATACCATTCTGAAAATGGAGCAGAGCATATGACGTGGAAGGGACCTTATACATAAAAACCGCAATAAGCAGAAGAAATGCGACTTCTCAATTACAGGAAATAAGCTAGCCTATCATCTACCAAGTCGTCCATCAAATTTCGCAGGTAAAATGTTAGAGAAAATGGGCGAAAACTAGTCGTGGTGGAATAATATCCGACAAGATCCTGTTAGACAGTTAGAAGAAAGGCTGTCTCGCTCACCAAAAATAGCCAAGCCTGTCGTAGGACCAGGGACGGTATTCAAATAAGAAACAAGAACCGTAGGTTACTCTCTCAACGAAAAAAGATCATTGAAGGCTCTTCACCTCTGGAGTGGAGTCCAGTCGGCAACTATCAACTCTATTACGATGTGGTTAGAATGCTGGTGAGGCAGAATCCTGATAGATAAATGTGGAGAAAGCGGTCATGAAGGATTTAGCTAAGAGAACAAGGTTAAAGAAGTCATGAAAGATTCAGCTAAGAGAACAAGGTCCGAAATGGTGCTTCTGCCTTCTGCAAAACAGTAGTTGTGATCTGGGTAAACCTTCTCCGAATCTTTTTAACGCTCATTCAAACCTCTAAAAGATAAGGCCTCCCATTAATTCAAGACACGTATGCGAGCTACAGAGATTGAAAAGCGCACTTCAAAACAAAGTAGAACCTATCCCTTGTCTGACCAAATTCATCCAGGGGGAAGTCGTATGGACGGCGCTTATAACCTTTATCGGCCTATCGTTTGTTTACTAGGGCCCTCGAACACTCGGCTGACATTCGAGGAACAAAAGTCAGAATCTCGAGGGTAAGGGTTCCGGAGAACAACTCAACAGCCTTATCCACCAAGGGACCGCAAGTGAATGTCAGGTGTAGCATGACAATCCTTCCTACGGCTGACATATGGTGTATTGTGTACCTTGTCAGACCCTAAACCTGCAGTTTGCACTCTCGGTCCTAATGCCCGCGGCTATATATCTTTCACACATTAAACTTTCCCTACTTTCACCACTTTCTGCATGAACCGCTCTCGTTGGTGGAGCTATTTAAATTCGAAGGTAAAAATATCTATCGAACTTCTGATAGATAAACCAGTCATTTCCTTAAATGCAGACAGCCTTGTCAGTTCACCTGACCACAGGATCACCTTTCGAGCGGCGACGGAGGCCCAGCCAAAGAGAAAGAAAACATGATTACTTCCATGGAAGTTCATTATCACATATCAGCTAAATTCCACTGGTGCATAGGGAGAGCACTAGGGTACATCAATACCCCAAAATAAAGCGGTCAAGAAGATACTCGTATTGGTCAATTTCTCCACATTAAGGAAGCCAACCCCAAGCTCTTCGACCAGATTCAGTAGGAGTCGGTCTAAGGGACTGACCTTATAGCACCCTTCCCCGGTAACCTGGTAAGGTGTCGATTTTTCAGGTCCCTTTCAAGAAGAAGACCCTCAGCAACATGCCTAGGTCCACGTAGAACTCCGAATCACGAAATCGGAGGACGGTAGAAAGTCCATTGAAACGAGAGAATGATCAACATCAGGTGGAGTTAGACTCCTACCACCTGAAAAGAATTATGGAAGGGCAAAGACCGCCAGCCTGGTCCCTATCCCTTGGTTGGGGAAGAAGCACGTGAACAAACTCCTGGTGGGGAAACAATGGGACGCAGTCAGCATGGTGTGCTGAAGGAAGACTACTAAAAGACGGAGGGGCACGCTACGCATCTCATCTCAGTTAACCCGGAACAGGGATCAATTCGCCACAATTCACGCTCTCGGTCTTGTACGAGGCAGATTTAATCAAATTTTGGTCAACTCTTCTTTGCACTTCGATATATTTAACTTCTTTGGCCGAAGCGCTGGTGGTGATAACCCGTGCGGCAATGAGAGAAATACTTTGACACGGAAGCGATAGTATCCAATATGCACCGACTCAGGGAGCCTTTTCAAGCGAAACGTACAAAGAGTGTTGGGGTAGGTCTCGAGATCCCTCCCGTCTTCGTAATCACTCGCTCAACCAAACTGAAGTCAACCGCATAGGAGTTCCACTGAGTGCCCGAAGACAACTCAATTTGGCACTCTTGGTCGGATTTTTCACATTGGCCATAAAGCTCCCCTCTTAAAAACGGCACACCTTCTATGGGTGCTCATCAAGGAAAGAAGCTAGATCCTCTCGCCTTCCCAGTCGAATTTAAACCGAGAGAAAATTTTGAAAACGAGGGGATCGAAAAAGTGCAGTAACCCATAAATGAGGAACCACAATGTCCTCGAGGCTCCATTTTCCTTTTTAGTTTGAACTTTGGGTGGGGTTTTGGCCCCTTTCTCACCCTTTGAGGCCGGACGAACCCTCATCTGCTAGGCTCTTCGGCGTAAAGACGAAGGAGCCATCCGTCTTTGGAGCCACACCCAGGCAAGAGGAGAGGCTCAATCTTTCTTTCTTTTGACTTTTTTCCGTTGAGGATCTCGGTTCCTTTGTGAGGGCCCAGCCTAGGAGAGGGATTTCTTGTGGAGTCTGTTTCGCCAAATCTTAACAAATAAAGAGTTAGGCCACCCTCTTTGGAGGGGCACTTTGTCCCAGTAATGGGGTCCCCGCTTACCTAAGGAAGCTCGATGTCACGATTGGGGTGAGACTGTCCAGATGGAACATCTGGACAGTCTCACCCCAATCGTGACATCGAGCTTCCCATCTGCGATATCTAGGGAGGACAGGTCCTGGGTGAATGTCCTCCAGAGAATGGCACGCCACTAAAAATGCCAAATTGGAAATTTTTGTTTGAGTGGGCCTTAAGACAGCAAAGGGAGACCACCTCAGTTCTATAAGGGAGCTGCTTTAGAGAATTTCCCTACTGGGAAGAGATACTAAAAGGGGTAGCCCCTTCATCGTGAGCCGTTGTATCCTGGTTCATGGGAGTAGTCAGGTCGTCAACGTTCAAGACCGTCCTTTTTTTAACTCGTTACTGGATGCGCTCGGGCATAGGAAGGGTGCTATTTCTCCAGGTTTCAGTGGTAGCAGGGTATTTATCCATGCAACACCACTCACTTCCATGCAATTCTCAAGTTCAAGTAATCTTTCCTCAGGAGAACTCGAGCTGGACCGGTCCATCGAGAACGAATAGGAGCCTTCTTCGGTCATTTACGACCCCTTAGCAAATAGTTTCTTTTCTTATCTTAAAAATCTTGAAAATAATAAAATATAACATGCCCAAAACGTAGGTTTTACGAGATATCATTAGATAGAAACTATCTTCGAGGTTAACTCAAAAAGGGAAGTTTTAATTCATATCAATAGATAAAAGTTATCTTCGAAGTTAAAAAAGGGAGGTTTTAATTATATCAATGGATGGAAACTATTGTCGAGGTTAACTAAAGTTAGATAACTATACCCAATAACTATTTCCTATTTCTTAAATTAGTGACTTTCCTGTGCTTGGTACACAATACATTAATGGATAATTCAGAGCACAAATCTTCATTTGAAAACCCAATATTCCTCTTTATAACACTTGGCCAAAGGAACAAAAACCCCAAAGGAAAAAAATATAGTAAAAACAAAATGTTGAGGTCAGTAGGGTATACAACCCCTGGAAAGAAACGCCAGGAGAAATCCCCAATCAGAATTTGAACTATTATTATTAGGTGTAGAGGGATGCGTGTGTATACTTATACGAGGGGCTTGGGTATATCATCTATATTATCACCACATCAATATTGGCTCATTTAATCCGAATGCTGGGCACAGACCTGCACAATTCCGCCACGTTAGTCGCACCATAGAGCGAACTTTCCTTTATTACCTTCCGCGTTGTCCTCTTCGGGGTTTCTTTATGTATAAAGATGTCCAGTTTAGAAATTCCTTCTTCCATCTTCAGTCGTTTCTTCTTGCAACATATCTTTCCCATTTTCCCTTTAGAACATTTTTTTTCCCCTTTTTGCTATATCTTTCCTCCAAGTTCTTTTTCTCATCCAAGTGTTTCTCATATCATTGTCCACCAAGAGGACTTTGTCTTTGGTGAGTCTATGTGCATTGCATTGTCTAATCTATGAGTTTTTTTTTCGTCCTTCTCCTACCAATGCCTTATGTTCTTTTTCCCTGCAAAACCTGATATCTTTTTAGCCTATCCTTCACCTGTGTTTGTATGCTTATTCAACTATTTCTACCATAGCTCTACGTGTTATTCCTAAAATATTTATATGTGTATTTTCAAAGAACTGAACCATCTGCTTATGAACAAAGTTCATCAAAAGAAAGTTTTGAAAAACCTGTCCCAAATTAGGATTGGAATATTTTCCAAAAAAGTATATGCTAATTAATTTTTGCGTGGGGGCTGAAAAAAGGAAATTTTAAATGAAACTCCTTTGCCAACATAATTAAAATTCCAGCCCTCAGCCATGGGGATTTTACTCAACAAGAATGCTCCATAAGCGCAATTTTGCCGAGGTAAGGATATAGCACCTAAATTTAGCAAAAAACTTCCATAAATCTTTTAGGTAAGAAAAATTCGACAAAATTTACACATTTTACCCTGGATTTAATGGACCGAAACAGCGTGGTAATCTTTGGACCTTGCTCACGGAAGGTCTGGCGAACTTCAACGATTTATTAATATGTATGTGAAGAGAGTGACACGAGCTTGCGTGAAGATGACGGTTCTGACGCAAGTTGCGTGGAGGTTCTGATGGAATTTGCGGAAAATCACGAGATCGGCGCAATTTGCGTGAATATTGAAAGCGCAGAGTTGGGTTGTGTGATGAGCGAATGCCCTATAGAGAGTTGCGTGATAATGGAAGGTTTTTAGTTGTATATAAGAGTTGTGAAGAGTGACGGATCTGTGCTGGGTTGCGTGAAAATTGAATGTTCGGAATCGAATTTTGTGAAAAGTGAAATTATAAGGTCAGTTACGCAAAGAAAGAAGGTTCTGGCACCATTTGTGCGAAGAGAACGGCTCTGAGATCAGTTGTGTGAAGAGGGGAGGTTCTTAGGCGAGTTTGTGAAAGTTTTTATGCGTTTTTGAAACAACAAAAGATCTGACATCAATTACGGTAATTGAAGGTTCTGTCACTAGTTTTGAGGAACGAAAATTCTGCCAACAGTTACGGGAAGATCAAAGGTTCTGAGGCGTTTTCGAAACAACGAAAGTACTGACATCAGTTAAGGAAAAAGTGGTTTAGTTCTAACGCGCTTCTGGAAGAACGCAAATTCTGACACCTGTTACGGGAAGATTGAAGATTCTGATATCAGATTTTAGAACAACGAAAGTTCTGATGACAATTATGGGAAGAGTAAAGATTCTGACGCGTTTTTTGAACAGGTTCTGTTATCAAATACCGGAAGTGAGAGTTCTGGCGCTATTTATGGAGTTCTGACGACAGTTAAGGGAAGAGTGAAGATTCTGACGCGTTTTTAGAAAATTTTTCTCATCAAATACCAGAAACGAGAGTTCTGACTGGTTTTTTTTAGCTCGAACGCTAGTTTTTTGAAGATTGAAGATTCTGACGCGTTTTTTTAACATTTTCTGACAAGAAATACCGGAAATTAGAGTTCTGACGCTAGTTTTTGGAGTTCTGACGCTAGTTTTTGGAGTTCTGACGATAGTTAAGAGAAGAATTAAGATTCTGAAGCGTTTTTTGACTGGTTCTGACATCAAATACCGGAAGTGAGAGTTCTGATACTAGTTTTGGAAGTTCTATCGCTAGTATTTGGAACAACAAAAGTTCTTCAAGCAGTTAAGGGAAGAGAGAAGGCTCTGAAGTGTATTGGAACAACAAATGTTCTGCCGCCTGATTTTAGAAGAACGAAAGTTAACGCAATTCGAGTTGGGTAGATCACGATATGAATTGTGAATTAAAATTTACCTCAGAAACTTGAACCTTTGAGAAGAGGAGTTGAGAAGGTACCAACTCCATGAAAAGGCTGGGTGAGATGTAGTGACTGCTGGGTTTTCGCAATATTGCAGGAGTAAATAGGTGCAGAGCGGTTCGACTCCCTTTGATTTACAAAATAGTATCTCCGAGTGTTGTCCACGAATCCAAATCATTGGTGCGAAGCGGGTTTGGGAAAAAACATTTATATTATATATAGTCAATTGCAATCACCTTTTAAGTTTTTTTTGTTTTTTTTTAAGGGGCTATCTGGCGACTGCCCACTTAGGCATAAGTCGCCGAAAACAAACAACCTATTTCTAGGCTACTTTAAAAAGTTTGAACAGAAAACAACAATAAAAAGAAATAACAATTAGGAAGCAATAACAATAACAAAACAATAACAAAAACAACAACTAAACCTAGTTAAATGAAAGGGACAAGGCCGGCCTCCCCCGAAAAGTCAACAAGTCCACCAGTCAATGTGCATGCACTCGTCCCGAGTACAAATGACAGGCGGTAGCGACCACGCCCATCCCGGTACTGGGACAGGTAACGTGCGCGAAAATCACCCAGACTGGGACATTCGACAAGAATGTGCCGAACAGTCTGGGGGACGACGCAGTTGTCACAATAGGGCGCAGGCGAGCGCTCCATCAAATAGCGACGCGTCACACGAGTGTGTCTAATTCGGAGACGACAGAAAGCGACCTGAAGCCGTCGCGGCATTGGGGGATAGGTCCATGTGAACAGTCGCGGCGCAATGGCACACAACTTTAAATTCCCTTCGACCGTCTCCCATCTTCTTTGCCAAGCAGTCCGAAGAGCTGCCCGTATTCCTGTCATGTAGTCGGTGTGAGGAAGAGCAAAACGCTGGTCCGGACGCAAAGTCCTCGCGGACTCTTTGGAGCCCTCATCGGCGCGCTCATTCCCCGCAATTCCTACATGTCCAGGAACCCAGCAGAAGATAATCTCGATATCTGCTCGGCTCGCCAAAACCGTGGCGTCACGGATATCGCGAACCAGGGAATGCGGAGATTCCAATGCCCCAAGAGCGCTCAAGGCGCTTTGTGAGTCGCTATAGATCACATTCCAGTCTCCAAACCGGGCACGTCACGTAATCTCCCTTACCGAGTGGTGTATTGACACCAGCTCGGCAGTGAAGACAGACGCAGCGCCTGGCAGAGCCCCGCTGACTTCAAACAGAGGGTATACGGCGTGGAAGCCAACCCCCTCTTGGGACTTGGAGCCATCCGTATACACTGGCACGGTTCCAGCGTGACACGAGATATGCTCGAAAAAGGTCGAACGCAATACTCCCGGCGCAGTACAAGCTTTGGGAGCAGAGGCGTGGCGACAAATAGCAAAATGTGGTACCCTCCAGGGTGGTGTCCTGGGCAAAACCAGGGGCGCCACCGGCCCGAGAGCTATATCTACCTCTCTAAGAAGTTTCCAGGCCCTAAACCCAACGGGCTTAGGGTATGACTGGCGTCTCTCGGCGGCATAGGCACCTTCGAGATCAGCTGCGGATGCAGTGAAAGCTGTTGGCGACTGAGGGAGGCGCCAGGCTTGCGTGTACAGGCGAGTGATGCACTGCACGCGGCGCAGAGCGAGTAGCATCTCCCCAGCATCGACAAACAGGCTCTCAATAGGGAAAATGCGGAAGGCACCAGTCGCAAGGCGAAGGCCGGTGTGGTGGATCGAATCCACTTTCCGCAATAAACGCTGGGCTGCGGATGCATAAAACTCGCATCTGTAGTCGAGCTGCAAGCGAACAAAGGATCGATAAAAAAGTAGGGCAGTAGCCCTATCAGCGCCCCAAGCGCTGAACGTCACGGAACGGAGAAAATCCATGACGCGGGTACAAGGGACCCTAAGGCTGCGAATATGAGCCTCTCAGGTGAGGTTTCGGTCGAATACAAGACCAAGGAAACGAAGCGACTCAACCACATTCAGGCGCACCCCATTAAGAAACAAATCTGGGTCGGCATAAGGCCGTGGGTGGCGGCAGATGTGCACCACCTTAATGTTGGCCAAATAAAACCGAAACCTGTGCGCTTCGGCATAGCGAGAGATGCGGTTCAATGCCTGTTGGAGTCGACGCTCCAGAGTTGGCATCTGGGCTGCGCCAAAAGAGATCGAAAGGTCGTCCACGTAGAGCGTAGCGAGAACATCTTCTGGCAGCACCGAGGTGATGCCGTTGATGTTCAGGGCAAAGAGTGTGACACTGAGGACACTTGCCTGCGAGACACCCTCTTCCTGCTCCTTTGGTCCGGAGAGAGATATCCTCCACCCGTACGCGGAAACGACGATCTCGCAAAAATTCAGATATAAAGACTGGGAGGCGTCCCCTCGCCCCCCATCGTGTGGAGAGTCTCAATGATACCATATCGCCATGCGGTATCAGAGGCCTTTTCTAGATCGACAAAGACCATGGCGTAGTGCTGTCTACGAAGGAAAGCCTCGCAGACGGAATTTTCCAGTCGGAGCAGAGCATCCAACGTGGAATGGAACTTGCGGAAGCCGCACTGTGCAGAAGACAGATGGCCTCCGCTGTCCAGGAAAAAGGCTAATCTAACATTTACCAATTTCTCCATCAAATGCACACGCAAGAGGTTAGAGAGATTGGGTGGAAAACGGTCGGAGTAGAGTGATCTCTTCCCGGCTTACGAAAGGCGAGCACAGTAGCGATTCCCAGGAATCTGGGAGAAGACCCACCATCAAATCCTGTTGAACAAATCTAAGAGAAAGACCATGTCTCGCTCACCCAGGTGTCGAAGCATGGCGTACGGGACATCGTCCGGACCAAGGGCGGTGTCCGAGAAGAAAGCGAGAGCGGAGCGCAACTGACTCACAGTAAACTTGTCGTTGAAGGATTGTCCGCCTCTGGAGGTAAAGTCCAGCCGGCGGCCTTCCGAGACATCACGACGTGCATTGAATGCTGGTGAAGCAGCATCACGGTAGAGAATGCGGAAAAAGCGATCGCTAAGGATTCCGCCACGGACGCTGGGTCCGGGATTGCGGTCCCATTCTGCTGAAGAACAGGAGGGGGGGTCCTGCGAGAACTTGCCCCGAATCCTTTTGACTTGATTCCACACCTCAGCTAAAGGGGTCTTCCCGTTAAGTGAAGACACGTATGCCCACCAAGAAGAGCGGCGGGAGTGCTTTGAAATATACCGAAACCTAGCCCTAGCCCTAGCCCATGCACTTATAGCGCATGTAGGCATAACGCTTCTGTTTGAGGGCCGTCTCACACTCGGCCGACCACATTGGAGTGGTCAGCGTGCAAAACTGCCAGACGTCCTAGGAATAGTAGTCAGGCCCACGGCGATGAGGTTGCCGGAGAAGAACTCAACGGCCTCATCCCTGAACTAAACTCCTCGACTGAGATAGAGAATTCAGTCATTTCCTGAAATGCAGGCCACCGCGCCCGCGCCAAGCACCACCAAGGTGGTCTCTTAGGCGGCAGTTGCCCTGAAAATGATATTTGAATGGGAAAGTGATCACTACCATATAGGTCATCGACCATCCTACAATCAAAATCAGGCTGTGCATCCGAAGGGCACAAAGATAGGTCAAAGCAAGAAAAGGAAGTGGTTCTCGGACAGTGATGCGTAAACTCATCCACGTTTAGGACACCAATCTCAAGCTCTTCGATCAGATCAGCAAGGACTTGTCCACTGGGATTTATGGAGTAATCTCCCCAGAGAGGATGCCTGAACTTCAGATCTCAAGTAAGAAAGAGTTAGGGCCTCGGCAACCGTGTCACGACGCGGCGGAAGTCCCCCGCGTCGAAGTCAGCTGACGGTGGAATGTACGCAGAAATGATAGTATACCTACTATCCAGGTGCAGCTGCACAGCCACTGCCTGAAAGAAGGTATCTAAAGAGAAAGGAAAAACAGAGACATCATACCGGGTGTAAACCGCGCATCCCCCAGCCTGGCCATCCCGCAGTGGTTGGAGCGCAAGACCCTTATACCCCGGGAGGGCGGGCAGGGGGCACGCGCCTAGCATGTTCTCCAGCAAAAAGATAGCTAACGGAGAACGGGACGAGACGAGCCACCGCAGCTTCTCCCAGTTGGCCCTGAGTCCACGGCAATTCCATTGAAGGAATATGCCCTCCAGGCCTAGCTCGGAGGATACGCGATGGCCCTCCTCGAACTGAAGACCCACACGGGAATGGCTGTACGCTTCCCGGAAGTAGAACCCCAGGCACTGTTGGCGGGAAAAAGCACTGTTGGCGGGACAAAGCACTGAAGGCGCTGTCGCCTTCGAGGACTTATTGGGGGAGGTTGGGCTCGCCATGCGAGTCTTTTTCTCCCTCTGCCTCGAATCCTTAGGCCGGCATTGCGGCTCCGGAGGCGGGGGGGCCCTCTTTTCGAGGAACCACTGTCTCCGAGCCACTCACTCCACCTCAGGGAATGTGCGAAGGAGCAGACGGTCCTTTGTTACTGTCCTCCTTTCGGGGGACAACTTTAGGAACCCCGTAAGATGGTCGCTAGGCCATCTTCCGGGGTTCCTAAAGTCTAACGACTCGGTGGAGGTGCGTGGCCGTTTCTCTTTACGGGAAACGGTCACGCTTGGGGAAGAGGGGGGAGTCCTGGTTTTAGCCGGGGCTGGGTGTGAACCATTTTTGCCACCAGCTTTACCAGGGGATCGCCCGGGTTGAGTAGAGCCCGTAGAAGGCCTCCGAATGGGCGCGGAAACAATCGTGCTCGTTGGCCTAGATGAGCTAGGAGCAGAGGACGTCTTTCTAACTATTGAGGCATATGATGTACCAGAAGAGCCGGGTGCGCCAGGACCAAGCCGTTAGCTTGGCGGAATGAGAGTCGATCCTGGGCCTGAACGGCTAGGATTTCTTTCTCGAGGATATATGCACCACATTGCTTCGAAGAAGCGGGGTGCGGCTCTCCGCAATTGACACACTGTGCCACACACGATTTGGACTTATCGTGTGCGGCCTTGGAGCAATTAACACAAACTTCAGGTGACCCTGACTTTGCACGTCTACATGAGCGATTCGTATGGCCGAAGCAGTAACAGTAAGAGCACCGCCGCGGCAGTGCTACGAATGCCTTCACGCGGTAGCGGTATCAAACGGCACGCACCGATTCAGGGAGCTTGTCACAGTCGAACGTGACGCAGAGTGTAGGGGTGGGTCTCGAGGCTCCCCTTTGTTTTATCATCACACGTTTGACCTTGACTTCCCCATGGTCGGCCAGCTCTAAGGTGATGTCCTCTATGGTTTATTCAACGAGTTCCCTTGCATAAACTACTCCTTTCACAAAGTTCATGGTAGAGTGCGGCGTCACACTCACCGGAATGTCATGAAGTGTCCGAAGAGCACTTATCTTGGCCGACTCGGCGGGATTCGCCGCATTTGCCAGAAGGCTCCCGTCCGAGAAACGGGTCACCTTCGGCTCTCTACCAATTGCACTAGCTAATCCTCTCCCCTGATTGATCATGTTGCCCTTGGACAACATGCTGCCATCAGTGGAGCGAATGATGAGGAAGCGTTTGAAGCCAGTAGGCTCAAAGGCGCCAGGTAACCTCTGAATGAGGAGCCCCGATGTCATCGAGGGTCCGCCCTGTGTGCTTTTGGTCTTAGTCAGGGGCTCCGCAACCGGGGGGGGCAGAGGGGCCGGATGTGCCGACCTTGGCTTGGTCGCTTGCCAGAGTTTCAGCAGACCCATCCGTCCCGGCAGCCCCCGTGGATGGAGAGGAGCCCCGAGTCTTCTTTGTCTTTTTGATCTTAGTCTTTTTCTTTTTTGGAGAGGAGGGTGGGGAATGAA